>CAUYLG010066986.1:0-12706 GCA_963573385.1 Cacajao melanocephalus
GTTTAAATAAAATATTGGTTGGCTGCTTGTTGGTTATTTTCATCTCTTATTCCTTCCTGTCTCCATTGTTAAGCACAATTATTGGCATAATAGAGGTTTTTAATACCCATTTTTAGACTGCATTCTAGCCTGGGCAGTAGAACAAGAATCCTGTTCTCTCTCCTTCTTTTTCTTCCTCTTTCTTTCTCTCATACATTCTTTTTTTTCTTTCTTTCACTCTCACTTTCTTTCCTCTCTTTTCCTTTCTTTCAAAAAAAAAAAAAAAATAATACAAGCAATATCACTCTTTTTAGTTATTTTATTGAACCCAATACCTGGCTTAAATATATAGTCGATTCCTTATGGCACACCAAGATTTCCGCATGCTTATCTTCTTCCTCTGGGCTTACCACTGTCTGAGAGAGTGGGGTGAGACGTGTTGAAGCTTAGTTTAACATGGAAAGCCTGTAGGTAAAGGCCTGTTCTCGCTGTGGGTGAAACATAGGGCTGATTGAACAACTACTGTTAACACTGAATAAGGGTGTAGTTTGAAAGACTTAGCATTGAGTCTAGCCTGTTAACCCTCTCTTTAGCCTCTTCTTAAAAGGCTCCATTGAGTTCACCCTGTTTTCATGCTTATCACTAGCAGGAAAGGGGATATTAGGAGGCCAGTGCCTTATCCATTAGGCAACTGGGGCAGGAAGTGGATTTTAGAATTTTGCTCAAGTTGTTTACAGGTAGAATTCTGAGAAAGGCAATAAATTGGAGTCCATTAGCAACTTAACTTTAAATGTTTAGCAAAGCTCTGTGATCGTGGAAATTGGAAACTACCAAATTTTTATCAACACGGCTAAGTAAAATTGGAGATGTTCACCTAACAGAAAATCTTATTAAATAGAATGAGGTGGATGGGCATGCACAACATGAAAAATTCTAGAAAAAGTTTAAAAAGCAAATTGTAGAACAATTTATAAAGCATGATCCCAATTATTTAACAAAACAAAATAAGAAATACCTGTGGCTAGGCTGGGTGTGGTGGCTCACACCTGTAATCCCAGCACATTGGGAGGCCAAGGTAGGTGGATTGCTTGAGCCCAGGTGTTTGAGACCAGCCTGGGCAACATGGCAAAACCCCATCTACAAAAAATACAAAAATTAGCCAGGCGTGGTGGCATGTGCCTGTGATCCCAGCTACTACGGAGGCTAAGGCGGGAGGATCAATTGAGCCCAGGAGGTTGAGGAGGCAGTGAGCTCAGATTGCACCACTGCCCAGCCTAGGTGACCAAGTCAGTCCTTGTCTCAAAAAAAAAAAAAAAAAAAAAAAAAGAGAAATATCTATAACTTATAACTGCACCTACGGTTACTCTGCAGAAAGAAGTCGGGCAGAATGCAAACAGTGGGTGGTTACTTTGGGGAAGGAAAGATGGGGGAGGCTGTGGAGGCTTTCTGATTTACTCTGTATAATTTGGAATTATTTGAAACTTTAAAAAATTTATTTAAGTTTTTTAAGAACACAACGTGAGATATACACTCATATTTTTAAGTGTGCAATGCAGTATTGTTAACTATAGGCAAAATGTTGCACAGCAGAGCTCTAGAACCTATTTATCTTGCCTAACTGAAACCTTATGCCCATAGATTGAGACTGTATTTAGGTACTATCTGGCTATTTGAAAAAGAGAAAAAAATACAGCAAATGATTCATGGACATTCCTTCATCGTCCCAGCTTTGTGGTGTCTTGTGAGAGAAAACTGCTAGAACAATTGAACATTGTGTAATTTTGAAGTGCTTATTTGCATTATTTTTTCTTGGCAAAAGGTGACTGAGGTTAAACTTGAGCTATTGCTAGACAATAAGAAGCTGTAGCCAGTGTGGTGTCACATGCCTGTAGTCCCAGCTACTTGGGAGGTCAAGGCAGAAGGATTGCTTGAGCCCAGGAGTTTGAGACCAGCCTGGACAACATAGTGAGACCAGTCTCTTAAAAAAGCCATGATATGAAATAGAATATAGCAGTTTCTGTTCATTCCCCTTCGTCCTTTTGTTAATTTCAAAGTTATCAGATATTGGTTAAAGAAAAATGGAGCGTTTAATTTGCTTAATAATATTATTTATGTAATTAAATTTATTTGTAGTGTTTTCTACCAGGTCTACCTTGGTTAGAGACATTCAGTATCTGAGAGGCACATTGATCACTTCCAGGAAGAAATTGTGGCACCACACTACCAAATGCTCTTGTGTATTTTATTCCACTGAATCCTTTTAAGAGCGATGGGGAAGGAAGGCAGGCAGCATGATTGCTGCTCAGCACAGGAGTAAACAGTCCTAGAGAAAATTAATGACATAAATGGAGTTATAGAACTAGTAAGTGACAGGGTCAGAATTGATGGAGCCAGGCTCTCCAATTTCAAATTTAGTTCTCTTCCTACCCGGCACAAGGGTGTGCAATGTAGTAGAGCTTCCCCAGAGTAGAACGCATTGAGATCATATTTTGTGCCGTTACCAGTTTCATTCCAATAAACCCTCAAATTGTTGAAAGGTGTCATGGGAGAACTTTAGGCTTGAAGATGAGGTTCAAATAAAATAACAAATCTAAAAGAACTTTCTTGCAAAACATTTTACAAATATGAGGTTGTGTTTTGGTTATCATGCATGTAACAACACCTTCCATCTCTTCTTGGTATGCTTGTGAGAAGTGCGTGAGAGTTCTGCTCTCTCTTACATGGGAAAACTGATGCAGTGGAATAAATGAGGCGAGAAGGGGACAGAGCCAGGAAAGGAGCCTTGTGAACTTATATTTGGATCAAATGGATTCCCTGCCAGCAAGAGAACCTTCTTTCTAGGAGGGATGGGCTGAGAGGTAGCCCCAGGCTAGAGCTGGGAATAGCTGACAGTCATCTCTCACAAAACTGTCAGTTACACAGGTGATTAAAAAGAGATTTTCAAAAACAATTTTTAATTATGGCCATGGATCCCTGACACAGAGTCCTTCTCAGAGACTGATTTTCCTCATCAGCCTTGTAAATATGTGGTGCTTATTTCTCCCATTTCTACCTGGCATCACTGAGTTGAAATTAAAGTTATATTTTTAAATTACCAAATAGATATTTCTATTTTAGACATGACATATTTTAGACATTCTTCTCTTGAGTGGACAGACTTGGAATGACAAGCACTGTTGGGATTGTGCCTATCCTCAGGTGCCATGTTATTGGAACTGGAATAGTAGAGGCTTATACAGGGCTCAGATCAAGCGGAGTTCACGAGGCCACTGCCACATAGGTACATACAACTTCCTCTATCTTTGGGTCTGCACGAGGTTTTGTGATCAGCTCACTTACTAAGGTGAAGCTTTGTGCTTCATCACTAGCCTCTTAAGTCATGTGCTCCTTTGGACATTGAGTTTCTTAAGAACAAACTAGATTATCACCTTCTTATTCTGTTAGACATTCAGAATAGACAGTCATGAGAACCAAATTCCTTCATATACTCAAAGGGTCAGAGCATGGGATGCGGTGGTTCAGGAAACAAAGTCATCCATCCATCTACTTATTCAACATGTATTACATGCTAAGACCAAGCTCGTTCTTACTGTGTCCCTCACAGTCTTGTGGGGAAGGAGAAGAAGAAATATGAAAATAACTGTTCCATGACCATGTGGTAAGTGAAGTACCTGGTGCATAGTAGGTACTCAAAAATGGGCCATGAATGGAAGTGTCATGACAGATGCATGAAAGAGGCCCTACATCAAGACCTTGAGCAGAGTTTCCTAACCCTGGCACTGCTGACATTGTGGGCCAGATAATTCTTTGTTGTGGGGGCCGCCCTGTGCATCGTAGGACGTTTAACAGCATCCTGGGCCTCTGCCTACTAGATGGCTGTCGCACCCCTCCCCCAACGTGACAATCAAAGATGTCTTTAGACATTGCCAAATGTCTCTTGCCAAGGCAAACTGCCCCGTTGAGAAGCAGTGGCCCAGAGAAACATAGGACCATCACGTCATATTTGGCAGAACCATAGAAGCATATGCAGGGTAGGGCATTCTTAATTGATGATAATTCAGCCTTAGCTCAATTTTTTTTTTTAAAGAATTAAGGTCTCACTGTTACTCAGGCTGGAGTACAGCAGCATGATCATAGCTCACTGCAGATTTGAATTCCTGGGCTCAATAATCTTCCTACTTCAGCCTTTCAATTAGCTGGGACTAAGGCATACACTACCTTGGCTAACTTTAAAATTTTTTTAAATTTTTTTAGAGATGGGGTCTTGCTGTGTTGCCCAGGCTGGTCTGAAACTCCTAGGCTTAAGCGATCCTCCTGATTCAGCCTCTCAAAGTGCTGGGATTACAGACATGAGCCATCCCATCCAGCTCTTAGCTTGATTTATCCCTAAGAAACATGGCATCTGACAATGTCTTAGGTAAAGGCTCATCTGTTTATTTTGTCAAAATTTGGATTGATTCCCATCCCCCTCCTCATGGCAGAAATAATGCTGTGTTTCCTGTATTCTTTTCCTTCTGGGCCCATTTTCCAGCCATTCTTTCAGGTGGGTAGAGCCAGGAGACTGAGTTCTGGCCAATGGAATATGGGCAGGGGTGATGCAGCCGTTTTCTGGCCTTGCCCTGATGAAGTCTCTCATGTGATTCTTTACTCTGCCTCTCCTGGCTTGTCCACCGGATCTAGCAGAGGACCCTGAGGTCCTGGGAGATGGTAGAGCCACTGGACGAAGAGACCTGAGACCCAGAATGACTGTGTAGAACACAGCCCTCCACCAACGCCAGTCTGCTTCCGACTGCAACATGAGAGAGAAAGCAGCTGTCACTGTGTGATACCACAGAGAGGAAGGGGACGTTTGGTGTAGTTGTTAGCTTTCTTGATTAAGATACTCTCTCCTGCTCCCTTTGCCCATTGGGTATCAATAACATGCCATAAAAATGCTTTTAAATTGTACTCTTCTTTGGTCACTCTGCTCACACATGGCATAACCTTAGGTATACCCCATTATAGGCAGTTCCTATTATAGAATTATGTACCTTCCTAGCTCTATGTGGTTTTTCTTTTCCAAATGTTTATGGGAAGGGATGAATGTTTGAATCTCCTTTCATCTGGCCCTTTGGGATTAGTAGGCCCATAGTCACAGAATAAGGAGTTCTGGTTACAACCCAAGCAGAAAATGATTCCTGAATGTTGAGTTCATAGTAGCTTTATTCCCCACAGTTCAAATGGTGACATTCTTCAGGCAGAGGAAGAAGAACAGTCAATCCTTTTATTTAATTTTGGCAAGACTGCGGTTTATGGTCCTCTGGGGAAATGCAGCCACAGATGTGTCAACCTTTTAAAAAATTCTTGGCAGTCTAACCTTGAAGTCATAAACCTAAACACAGACAGTGCATCCCTGAGAAAAGCTCGTGTTGGCTGCATTGCATACCTCTATCCCACCTTCCAAGATCATCATTCTTGTGTTCTTTGCTTGTGAAATACAAGTTCTGTTTATTTTAATCAGTATTTATTTCCTAGATGATCTGGGTGTGTTGTGGTTTTCAGCATGTTTGACAGTTTTATGATTAGCTCAGCAATCACTCTACTATATATTATTCATTCCCAAGGTATGGATAAGCACAAGGGAGTTACTCTTTTCCAATTCTGTATCAGTGTTAGACCTCCGTCAAGAAGCATCATAGGTAGGTTAAGCACATGGACCCTGGAGCCCTACTGCGTGGTTCTTGCCCCAGTTCAGCATTTTACCTACTGCATGACTTTGGGGAAAGTTACTTAACCTTACTGTGCCTTGGCTTCAGGAACAAGAATAGTACCTACATCCTAGAGCAGTTGTGAAAACCAAACGGGTTAATTTTGTATATGGACTTTAGAGAAGTGCCTGGTACAATGTTAAGTGCTTATAAATATTTTCTATCAGCATTACTAAATGACAAAAACTATGTTTTCATATATTTTAATTACATGATAATCAAAGGGAGAACTAGTTACTGTCATTTAATTCATTAAGTCTTCAGTCTTCCTCTGTGCTTTTAAAAGACTTAATTAACTAGAGTTATTATAACTCCTTTTGGGGAAAATTTCTATTTTTACACATACACAGATAGGAAAATGTATGAAAGCATACCAAAAGGTTAATAGCATCATCTCTGGGGGGTTTGATTATGAATGGTCTTAATTCATTTTTATTTTTTCCTCAATTGGATTCAATAAGTCTCTATACAGATTAGTTGTAGAATTTTAACAGAGCAATGAACTCACCTAATAGTTCTAGCACTTTCAGAGAATACTATTCATATTATATTTGCATGTGATTTATGTGAAATTTCACATAAAGCATATTATGCCTTAACTTTTTGTGATTCTTTTCTCCTGTGTTTTCTTCAAGTGAAAGTGTTGGTAGGATCAGTGATACAGATTGTCATGTACAGACACAGAACTTAACTCCACATTTCATGTAACTGCTCTTTTTTTTTTTTTTCTGGAGATGGAGTGTTGTTCTTGTTGCCCAGGCTGGAGTGCTGTGGTGCAATCTTGGCTCACTGCAACTTTTGCCTCCCGGATTGAAGCGATTCTTTTGCCTCACCCTCCCAAGTATCTGGGATTACAGTAATGCGCCACCACGCCTAGCTAATTTTATATTTTTAGTAGAGACAGGGTTTCACCATGTTGGTCAGGCTGATCTTGAGCTCCTGACCTCAGGTGATCCATCTGCCTCGGCTTCCCAAAGTGCTGGGATTACAGGTGTGAGCCATCACGCCAGTCTCTAACTGCTCTTCAAATAACTTCGTTCCTTTGTTTCTTTCCTTTGCCTCTGGTGTCTGATAATTCTGCTAATCAGCTGGATCCTTGCCAGTCACCCTAATTTAGTTGTAGGACACAGAGCTAATAGCAAGGGGACCAATTCCTGCTTCTACCTTGAGAAATACACTTAACATCTGGGGTCTCTAGAGATGAATGAATGATGTGGCTGTGACAGAAATGTGAGGGTGGTTAACTAGAACTCTCACAGTCTACCTGATGTTACTCAAAGTCTATAAAAGCAAATCTCTTGATGAGAAAGGGAAGAGTTTGAAAATGTACCTTTAGTAATATTTTTGCCTCTGTTGGAAGGGAGAGCTCATGACTCAGGTAGAGTAATGACCATCTCTTGAATGATTTCTATGTGCCACTGCTTTAAAAATCTGTTCCCGGCTGGGCGCGGTGGCTCATGACTGTAATCCCAGCACTTTGGGAGGCTGAGGTGGGCAGATCATGAAGTCAAGAGATCGAGACCATCCTGGCCAACATGGTGAAACCCCGTCTCTACTAAAATGAATTAGCTGGGCATAGTGGCATGTTCCTGTAGTCCCAGCTACTTGGGAGGCTGAGGCAGGAGCATTGCTTGAACCCGGGAGGAAGAGGTTGCAGTGAGTCGTGCTCATGCCATTGCACTCCAGCCTGGTGCCTGGTGACAGAGCAAGACTATCTCTCAAAAAAAAAAAAAAAATCTGTTCCCAACTGTTCACCACAACCCTGTGAGGTAGGGGAAGTAATGACAGTAACAACTATGATGACAACAATAATCAGCAGCTAACATTTGCTGAGCACTTACTATATGGCAGCCACTAAGCTAGGCTGTTTATGTAATTGTCTAATGTCAACCATGTCAGATACCCAAGACATAGGTCCCACCATAATTCCCATTGGACAGATGAGAAGGCTGAGGCTCAGAGAGGGCAACTGACACAGCTAAGATTTGACTCCGGGTCTGTCTGACTTACAGTTGGGTGTTAATCATGCTATTATATTGCTGAGTCATTCTATAATTAGCTCTTTTGTTTTGGAATTTAGTGCTGAATGTTTTAATTTATCTGATGATATAGATTTCTTTTCATCTTCTTTGTTCTTTCTTAATGTGAAGTATGCTTTAATAGAAATTATCTCTACATTTAATTATCTCTTTATTTGGTCTTCATAACTCAGCTCATGGGGCAGTCAAGATAGGGATCATCTGAGCTTTACCTATGAGGAAAATGAAGCCCAGAGACATGGACTTTTCCCAGCACACACAGCCATCAGTTGCAGCAGCAGGGCTGGCACGGATGTCTTCAGATTCCTGGTCCATTGATCATTCAACTCTACCATTGTTCTGAGGCCTCATTCTCACAAGTCAGCTGTCTTTTTCTTCTTGCCCTCTAAGGATTTTTTTTAAGTAAAACAAACACCTTTTTGTGTTATTTTTTAGTGGTTTATTAGAATTGGGATGTGCACATAGGATGAGGCAGAATATGGAAAGGAGATGGCCCTTGAAGAGCTTTCACACTTTCAGTCGTGTTTATCAGGAGGTGTTCACTAAACCCTAGTGGGTCAATTGTGTTTACTTCTTTCCAGAACCTGGGAATGCAATGGAACACCCAATACTTAGGAGGCTGACCTGCTTCCAGGTCCCTGCACTGCTTCTGCAGTCCTTGGTCCAGCTCTTGCTGAAAGCAAAGCTTCAGACCACCTGTCAGCACATTATTCCGTCCTCAAGAAGTTGCCCTGAAGCCATTTCTGTATATGAAGGCTTTTAGTTTATCACTACACTAGAAATTCAATTTACCACCGAATGAAGTTTTTTAGAAGAGGCTGTAATTATTTCCTTTAAAGAGAGGTATCAGAGGATAGGGGTTGGTAGAAACAATAAAGAAAGCCATTAATATAGATTGAGAATTAGGCTGATGTTTTCTGGTGAGGATGGCAGGAGGGAGGTGTGTTCCAGCCCACAGGGTGACTTGGTTGTCCCGACTGCAGTGAACTGCTAGGGTAAAGGCAGTAGTCAGACTGGCTGCTAGACAGTCTCTAGGTGCTCCCAGGGAATTGGGTCCATATTGTGGTCCCTTTTTGGAATCAAATTTTGAGATATGATCTCAGAAGGATAAATAGAGTTATGAAAGAAGGAATGTAATAGAAAGAAAGAATCTGAAGCTGTGGGTTCTAATCCCAGCAATGTGCCTTATTACCTATGTGACTTCAGGAATGTCTCTTAACAGCTCTGGGCTTCAGCTTCCTCACCTGTGGAATGAGGCGGCTGGACTGGGTCAGTGGTACCTGACCCTCACTATACATCAGAATCATCACGGAAACTTTTTTTTTCTTTGGAGACAGACTCTTGGTCTGTTGCCAGGCTGGAGTGCAGTGGGACGATCTCAGCTCGCTGCAACCTCCACCTCCCAGGTTGAAATGACTCCCCTGCCTCAGCCTCCCGAATAGCTGGGACTACAGGTGCGTGCCACCATTCCCGGCTAATGTTTTGTATTTTAATAGAGACAGGGTTTCACCATGTTGGCCAGGATGGTCTTGATCTCCTGACCTTGTAAGCCACCCACCTTAGCCTCCCAAAGTGCTGGGATTACAGGCGTGAGCCACTGCACCTGCCCGGGAAATCCTTAAGAAATACTGGTGACTGGGCCCTATCCAATTTAAATGAATGTAATTGGTGATTAATTGGCTCTGCTTTAATTGGTGTGGGTACACCCTGGCATCATTATTCCCAAAGGCTGTCCAGGGGATTTGACTGTGCAGCCGGAGTTGGATCAACTCAGAGACACCCTCTAGTTCTATATCTAGAGTTGATCTCTAACCAAGGGATTAATAGATGACACAGCAGCTTGTAAATGGGTTTACTGTAATGAAGAACACTGATCATTTTTGTCTCAGAAGACAGAAAAGTTATTAAATATTTATTGAAGCTATGCCATTGATTTGTAAGATAGTTCTCCAGGGTAAGCCATAAAAGGCTTTTTTCATGAGACTTTGAAGATACTGAGAGAAAGATGGATAGGGAGTTTAATATAGTCAGAAAAGAGGAATTATTTGTTTTTAGATAATTGGAAGTGTTTTCTCTCAGAAGTTTATGCTAGGAAAATTTGTTCATAGGCCTAGAAGAGAATGTTTGGCTTGCAAACTATTTTTAAGGTAAACAGCAATTTTCACTTCATATCACCTTTAAGTCCAATGGGAAAAACTTATATTTTGATGAATGCCAAATTACTAGGTCTGTTTCTAGGTTAAAATGCCAGTCCTTACAAAAGTAAATTATTCTTTCTTGGGAATCAGATTTCCCCAAGCCAGATTTATGTTTAAAAGTAATGTAATGCAGATTGGCTGGGCGCAGTGGCTCACACCTGTAATCCCAGCACTTTGGCAGGCTGAGGTGGGTGGATCACTTGAGGTAGGGAGTTCAAGACCAGCCTGGCCAACATGGTAAAACGCTTTCTCTCCTGAAAATACAAAAATTAGCTGGGTGTAGTGGCAGACATCTGTAATCTCAGCTACTTGGAAGGCTGATGCAGGAGAATCACTTGAACCCGGGAGGCAGAGGTTGTAGTGAGCTGAGATCACACCATTGCACTCCAGCCTGGGTGACAGAGTAAGACTTAGTCTCAAAAAAAAAAGTAATGTAGAAACATAAGATTAATTTAATGTTTTTATTTACTTAGTTTCAAAGTATTAAACATACAGGAATTAGGCTAAATTATTTTATGGTTTATGCTTGAATAGCAAAAGAAAATTGAGATGTGTGGCGTAAAACCTGGTACCAAAGCTTTCCACATAAGTCCTTTCTGTTCAAATATTTGGTGTCTCAGATCCACAAAGGCAGCTGTCATTCACCCAGAAGTGGGTCATGGTAAATCCAAAGCCCAAGGTCATCTCCCTCCTCTTCCCTTTTCTCCCTCCCCACCACACACATTAAAAGCTTTGGCGATATAATCCTCTTTTGTATCAGAAGAATCTAGACAAGATTCTGAACTGTTGTGTTCTTCCTAACAGGAAGTCGCCGTCTGTATCCATGAGGAACTTCACATTTGTTTTGATTTTTAGAGCCTATGATCTATAACAATTCTATAATTCAACCAGGAAACGTGGATAGTAAATGATCTCATGCTGTATCAGGTATAAGCAGATATAATTAGAAAAGAAGTGCTTTAGAAACAACCGATGTTTATCTTCATTATCAGCCCTTTACCCTTTTTCCTAGAAAAGGATAGAAAATTGAGTCATTTGTATTTTAAATCCTATGGGGCTTAAAACATAGATATATTGGGTGTTAGTTGTGCTGTACAGAAAACCACAACAAACCTAAAAGTGTAGTGAAGAAAACAAAAATGATCCTAAATTCGTCACCCAGATAATCATGTAAGCGTTAGAAACTTAAATATCCAAAAAGGAGAAAAAAGACTATTCTCTAGATATCTACTTTTAATAGAGAGAGTGCTATGAAAATAAACAAGGACAATCTTAGATTTTTGAAGAGCATCTCTTGAGACCATCTCCTTCTACTCCTTATTCAGGCTTACCCATTGGGATAAGCTCAAAAAAGCAGTATTTGGTCTTAATAATGAGGCCTCAAAGGTTACATAATTTTAAATGCTGTATCATTGAAGTTATTGTATTTGCAGGGAGGAAAAAGCCAATTGTGGGTACAATTGATCAAAGCTGATTTCCCTGTTTTTGCTCCTTTCATTTCCATTTAATTTTTTTTTATCTCTGAGTATCAAACTATGGTCACGATCTGAGCCATGGAGAGCCACTTTCCATCAGTGCCATGTGGTGGCGGTGCTTTTTGCACACTGCCTGGTGAAGCCCAGAACTCGATTTGCCTTCCAGAATGCAGAACGTCCTCAGGGAACAGTTTAAGGGACCAAGATCCTTTCTCTAGATGTAACCAACCCCTCGGAAACCAACGTTTCATAAATAGAGATGGAACTTTCTTTTTAAAAATGCATTCTATGACACACACGGACATGCATCTACTACTTTTGGGGGTTTGTTTATATCTTTGTGGAATTGTGTATTTATTATTCATATCCAGTAAATATCTTAAAAGTTGTTTGGTCTTGTAAAAACTTCTTCATAATGTAAGTAATAGGTGAAAGCATACAACAAATATATATAGCCATCAAATTACGAACATTAAACCTGAAACTGACAAATGTTCGAGAAGATATAGGTAAATAGGATCTCTCACACTCTGCTCCTGGAAGTGTAAATTGTTACAACTATTTGTAGCTATTTGGAGATAGGTTGAAGCTATGTATACCGCACAATTCTTTTTTTTTTTTTAATTGTACTTTAGGTTCTGGAGTACATGTGCAGATCATGCAGGATTGTTGCATAGGTACACACGTGGCAATGTGGTTTGCTGCCTCCATTCCCCCATCACCTACATCTGGCATTTCTCTTATCACTCCCCGACCCCCCCCACCCCCCACCGCACTGTCCCTCCCTTGGCTCCCCCAACAGACCCCAGTGTGTGATGCTCCCCTCCCTGTGTCCATATGTTCTCATTGTTCATTACCCGCCTATGAGTGAGAACATGTGGTGTTTGATTTTCTGTTCTTGTGTCAGTTTGCTGAGAATTATGGTTTCCAGATTCATCCATGTCCCTACAAAGGACACAAACTCATCATTTTTTATGGCTGCATAGTATTCCATGGTGTATATGTCCCACATTTTCCTTGTCCAATCTATTGTCGATGGGCATTTGGGTTGGTTCCAGGTCTTTGCTATTGTAAACAGTGCCGCTGTGAACATACATGTTCATGTGTCTTTATAATAGAATGATTTGTAATCCTTTGGGTATATACCCAGTAATGGGATTGCTGGGTCAAATGGAATTTCTATTTCTAGGTCCTTGAGGAAGTGCCACACTGTCTTCCACAATGGTTGAACTAATTTACACTCCCACCAGCAGTGTAAAAGTGTTCCT
>CAUYLG010066987.1:0-132000 GCA_963573385.1 Cacajao melanocephalus
ATGGGAAAGGAGTCCCAATCCAGACCCCAAGAGAGGGTTCTTGGATCTCAGACAAGAAAGAATTCAGAGTGAATCTGCTGTGCAAAGTAAAAGCAAGTTTATTAAGAAAGTAAAGTGGTGAAAGTACAGCTACTCCACAGATAGAGTAGGGTGTTCCTGAAAGTAAAAGGAGGAACACGTCCACCCTAGATACAATACTTGTATATATGGGGAGATGTGGTCTGCTACGAGGGTTTGTGATAAAGGATTAGTTTTCTTAATTACTATATTTTGCAAGAATCGATATTATCTTTAAAGCAAAATTAGGTATGCGTTTGTTCTCCAGATATTGGGATATCTGGACACTCCCAAGTCTGGGTCTGTTTAGTAAACATTATTAATTTGTTCCCTTAACCGTGAGCATCTAGAGGCTAGAAATGCCTGACTTTCTGAGAATGCAGCCCAGCAAATCTGAGCCTCATCTTCCTAGTCTTCACTCAAAATGGAGTCGCTCTAGCTCAAAGGCCTCTGACAGAGTTATCACAATTAATAAAGTTCAGCATGATCAGAACAAATAAACACAACCTGGGGTTATTTAGTCAAGTTCGTCATTGCTTTGGTCAAATAGCTCGTTTCTCTACCAAACCACAAACTACTTTCTGCATCTTTTCTACATCTGTGCCTTAGAAAAAGTGGGACTGATGAGATGGCTAGGAGCAACCCCTTCCTTGCCTACCCAGAGAATTTCTGAAGCCTATTAAGGAGATGTATAATTTAAGATGCAAGCGCCATTTAATTAATTAGCATTCTTGGAGATTTTGATTTTTTCCTGCCATCAATGGGTTAATGTGCTGAGATCTTCTTTTGTTTTACAAAGGGACAAGGAAACACATTTGGCTGATACAGTCCATTATTAAAATTGCATTTCAGCAGTGGCAAATAACTCCAGCCACCTGACGCTGGGCTTAGCATCATCTTCCCTGTGCTACAACCCAAAGCTATTACATTAAGAGCATAAGCAAAACAATGGGCTGACAGCAGCGCAGACTCCCCTGGTAGAAGAAAACCATCAATCCTGCCGGTGAAGTATTTAGCTACAAAAGGAGAAAAGACATTCTTTGATGGAAGTATGAGACGAAGGAATACACAGGCGCTTTTCAATCAGAGCTGGATCGCATATGCTTGAAGAAATACCAGCTTCAACCACCAGATAAGTTTGCCTCTGGAACGCACAGCCAGCGAGTACACCTGGTGAGGACTTAGAATAAGTATGGGGCAAATGAGGTCACTCTTCTCTGCTCCCCTTCAACTTGGGTGCTCATGGTCCACACCCATTGCCTGTGAGGTAGTTTCTACGGAAATGAAACAACGAGCTTCCTTAGGGGCAAAGGAGACACAAGACTGACCTCTTTAGCTTCTGCAGTGCTAAGTAATATCAATAAGCTCTAAGTCTTTATGTAGAAGTAAATGAAATTAGCAGTAGAGTTTAAAGCCAGAAACACGGTGCTGGGTTATTAAAAAAACAAAAACAAAAAAAACCCAGACCATTCTTTTCAGCTAAACTCCAGCTCCAGTTCTCTGGGCTAGAATAGTACTGTTAATAGATTCCGCCTCAGCTAAAAAGGGAGCCAGTGGCAGAAAATCTATTCCTCCGGCAAGGTTGCTGGGCAACCAGCAAGCTTTTGGCATGTGGCTGATGTCTCCAGGCAGCCCGGACTACACAAAGTAAGCTCTTCCATCACTTACAACTAACTTGATTTTGATGGATTAAAACCGAATCAAAATGTACTGTAACTCACTCACTTCCAAATTCAGAAATTGGAGAGAGACAGAAAATACCCCAACACCCAACTAAAGACTAACTTATCAGAAATACTAGGAATTCACTGAAGTTCATTCTACTGGGTGATAAATCTCTTCTGCATTCTAGTATGTAAGTGATTTGGTTTTAAGACCAGAATATCCAAAACCAATGGGGGGAAAAAAGCGCCCAAAATATTTTGGAAAAATATTAGTGTTATGAAGATGGAGTGTTGATGTAATGCATCCTGAAGTCAAATGCATCTTTATGCCTGGTATTTTGTTTTTAAATTTAATTTTGTATTTTTAATTTTAATGGGTATACAGTCTGGTGCTGTTAGCTGCATTTTTTTAAAGAGATTGCTTTTTTTGTTTTTTTAAAGACAGGGTCTTGTTCTGTCCCCCAAGCTGGAGTGTAACAATGTGATCACAGCTCACTGTAACCTTGAAACTCTGGGCTAGAGTTTAGCCACAATTATTTAGCAACATCTTTTGCAAACATCTGAGGACAGGACATCAGTCAATAATCAACAAACCCTTACTAAGGGTTCTGAGGTCCCAACCGTATGCTTTAGGGCTACAGAAAAAGTTAAGACCTTGGGCCAGGCCTTATTTAGAATAGATTTACTATTAGGACATAAAGTAGGATGGCCTCTTGTCATCAGCTACAGTAGTCCCTCCTTCTCCATAGGGGACAAGTGCTAAGATCCGCAGTGGATCCCTGAAACCCCAGATAGTAGCAAACCCTGCACACCTGTGTTTTCTCCATCTAACGGAGACAGTTACTGAGTGACTTACAGATGGGTAGTATATACAGTGTGGAAATGCTAGACAAGGGATGATTCATGCCCCGGGCATGACAGAGCGAAACAGTGCGAGATTTCATCACAATCCTCACAACAGCATGCAACTGAAATATAAAGTGTTCATTTTTGGAATGTCCCAATTAATATTTTCAAGCTGCAGCTGACCGCAGGTAACTCAAAGCACGAAGAGAACTGTGGGTAAGCGGGGACTACCTCTTCCTCAAAAGGTTAGTTTGGCATTTACTATGTTCATTTCTGAAAGCTGCCTGAACGAGCTGGCTGGACTCTAAAAGTGGTCAGTTTTTCCCAGGGTTCTGGAATGAAGCAGGCCTACCTGCCAGGGCTCTGAATGCCATAAATACCTTCACATCTGATCTCTAACTTTTCCTTCTCTTTGAGAAGCACATGCTTGATAGCATTTGTAATGAATCATCACCTTCAGTGAGAGCATCTTCAAAAAACTGCACACACTTGCATGGACAGGACATTTCCTCTTCTTGTGCAACCCTGAACCTGGGATCTCATTCATGGGTCTGGGGCCACCAGAGGGGAGACTGAGGGTAAATGCCACCAAACCAAGGAGAGGAGCAATCCTGCTCACATGCCTAAGAATATCGAGTGAAATCAGACTGTGCCTATTGGCTCCTTCTAACATGGAGAATGCATATGATTTCTAGAGAAGCACTTTCATGGTCCAGCCATAGCATGTCCCGTCCGTGGCCTTCCCAGCTCCTGGTCCATTGCAAATCCATTACACTGTTAGTCAGTTTCCATGTTTCTTGAAACACATTAAAATGCACTGCAAGAGCTAAAAGCAGCCTCCTCTGAAACCATTATGATGATAAAATGCAACTTGATGGAAACTGATAAATTATTATTGCTCCCTAACAAGACATATGCCCTCAGGTAACAGTTGTTAATTTTAATATGAAAAAGAGGCCTAATGGGTATCCTCAGGAGCTTGTCAAGGTAACTGATCTGTGGGGCAGGGCTAGTCTCAAGTGTAACACTGGCCACCTTCAAAGTCTAGTCCAAATGCCACCCCAGAAATCCTTTGCTGAGCCACTACTCCCCAAACTAACCTTTCCCTGTTACCTATAATTCTGCCTGTGCATGGAACCTTTTCTACTTCATAGTCATTCTTTGCCTATTACTCTCCTCTCTCCTACCAGGTATACGTGCCCTGTGTGCAGTCCTACGGTCTTATTCACAGAGTTAGATGCTCAGTCAAAGTTAGATGATTTTGTTTTCACTGGAGGAGAACAAAATGACATATAAACATAACCCCTGAAAAACTAAAACTTTTTAGGTTTCTGGATAATTTGTGTTATATGGTCAAACTGTTAACTCCAAGACGTAGAACGAAGAATTTACAGTGTGAATATTAAGTCAGCCAAACAGCTTTACCCTTTCTATGAGAGTGCCTTTTGCTTCCTGTAAATAATCCAGCAAATGGTTGTTTTGCAGAGAATTATTCAGTAAGGAGAGGCCACAGAAAAATTAAGAGGCAATGATTTTTTTCCCTGATAGCTTATTTTCTTAAAATAATTTTTGACATTATAAAAACAAACCAAATTTCCTGTATAACCTGTGCCCTTTTCACATATATGTATATATACACAGGTATATATACACATATGCATACACATACACACATATACATATGCAAACATACATATAAGCACACACAGAGTCTCGCTTTGTCACCCAGGATGGAGTGCAGTGGTGTGATCTCAGCTCACTGCAACCTCCATCCACCTCCCAGGTTCAAGCAATTCTCCTGCCTCAGCCTCCCAAGTAGCTGGGATTACAAGCGCCCACCACCACACCCAGATAATTTTTTGTATTTTTCGTAGAGACGGGGTTTTACCATGTTGGCCAGGCTCAAACTCCTGACCTCAAGCAATCCACCAGCCTCAGCCTTCCAAAGTGCTGGGATTATAGGAGTGAGCCACCACACCCAGCCCTGACACTAGGCAATTTGTAAAGAACAGAGGCTGGGCAGGGTAGCTCACACCTGTAATCAGATTGCTGGTGGGAATGTGAAATTGTATAACCATAGTCATTGTATGTTTTGTGCTACTATAACAGAATACTGGATATTAGGTTGGTTATTGATTGATTGATTGAGATGGAGTCTCTCAGGCTGGAGTACAGTGGCACAATCTTGGCTCACTGCAACCTCTGCCTCCCAGGTTCAAGCTATTCTCCTGCCTCAGTCTCCCGAGTAGCTGCGGCTATAAGCATGTGCCACCCCGCCCGACTAATTTTTTTTTGTATTTTTAGTAGAGATGGGGTTTCACCACGTTGGCCAGGCTGGTCTCAAACTCCCGACCTCAAGCAATTGTTAACTGTTGATTCCCATTTGAACTTTCACACTGTCTGATGAGTTTGCCACATTGCTTCTTTCAGATTTATTGATAATAGTGGCCCATTTGTTTCCTATATAGAAATTATCATTATTTGTAACCAATTATTTGTTATTTTCTAGTTCGCCCATCTCCCTAACAGACTGTGAGGTCCCACAGGTAGATACTATTTCTATCTTACCCTCCATTGTATCCTCACTGTCCAGCAAGCACCAAGGCTGATGTGAATGTTTGTTGAATGATCACTGCCTGAATTAACTGATTAATTAAGTAATGCCTAACTGAAGTTCTAGCTTGGTTGAGGGTCTTCGAAATAAGGCTGGTGATTTAGCAATTTGCCAGGAGATTTTGCTTCAGAGAAACCCTTGCAAACCAGAATTCCGAAGCTAGTTCTCTAGGAAATCTCAGGGAGCCAGTTTCTAATTCTAGGACAGAAAGTAGGAGGTGGAACGTGGAACTGGCAAAGGGAAAATACTTGTTAAAAATCTTGTTCAAAGAAAACATTCACAACTGGACACACCTCTGTTCAACTATTCATGATAGAACATTTGAGTTGAAATAAAAAATATATATGTGTTTTTAAACACAGCTTTGGAACAGGAAACACTCCATTCACTTAGAGCAAAACTTATCCTTCACTTGCTCACTTCTGCCCGTGCTTTCTCTCCCTCCCACCCTTAATCTTTGCCCTATATAGTCCCAAGATTTTCTCAGATCATATTTTATATCATTTCCTTATTATTCCTCATGTGTAAATTCATGTTTGTCAGAATATATGCATGTATGTGGCTGGGCTACTCTACATGTATGTTTATAAGATGTGTATATATCATCACAGTGCTGTTTGTTTACTCTTGCTAATATAGCTGGGTAACAGAGACAGGGAAAAAAAAGAGGTAGATAATTTAAAAATTATTCATATTTGACTCTAGGACACCAACAATTTACTTAAACACTAGACTTCTATTCTTAATTCCATTTAGCTTAGGCTATTAAGACTAATTTATGTTTCAAAGGCACATACTAATTGTATGGGATAATGTATGTAAAAGTATTCTATAATTAAAGGCTTAATGTAAATGTAAGTTATTACCATAATAATGATGATTTTTCTTTTCAATTTATAAAAATGTATGTATATATGCCTAAATATTACACGATCTAGGTAGTCTAACACAATTGTTTTCAAATACCAGCTCACAGCCAATACTGGTCAGTGACAAGGTTTTCAAAATGAGAAATATCAGAACAAGGTATTGTTTTTTATAATGTTAAATGTATTATATTTTTTAAATGCTCTTTATTCTGAAATTAAATTCTTACTCATGTTTGTTTGAAAGGCCGTTTGTTTTATGAAATTATAGCGATAACAAACAGTAATTTTTAAAGTCTTTATTTGTAAAAAAAAAAAAAAAAAATGAAAGAAAAGAAATGTTAACTAATCCATGTAATTGAAAAGTCTGTTAAAAGCTAATTCAGGCAACAAAAACACCAACACATGTCCACGTTCTATTTGAGAAAAGAAAGCAAGGCTCTTCTTAGCCTTCAACAATCCCAATCGCAATGACATTCGAAACATCCAGAAAGACCCATCCTCTGAGCGGAGCCCTCTCTGGCCCCAGGCCCTATTGGCTCATGTGAGTTCACTTCCTACTCCCCAATATCCCCCAAAACAGAAGCACCACTTCAGAAGAAACCCCAAATCTTATTCTAGTCCAAGGTGGGGGCTGGGTGAGGGAGGAATTGAATCCAATTTATTACAGGCAAAGAGACTTCAAAGTCTCCATCTGATGGTTCAAACATCCATAACAGAATTGGTATTTCTTTTCTGATTCAAGGCATGGCCAAGTCGCACAGGCTCACTTCAGGGTCCAGATTTCATCCTGGAGGCTGCAACCCAAGCGAGCTCCCTGCCCTTTGATCTGGATGGAGCCAGAGTGTTACAAATATGCTTGTATTAAGCTAGCTCCAGTCTGCCTGAGGGCATCAGCCTGGAATGCGAGGATGGGAGCTTCTGACTGTGAGGTTCCCAAGTCTTCATTCACATTACATTTCTTTCTGGCAGGCCGGCTAATGCTCCTTCAGTGTGATGCCTGTGAGCCATGGTAATGCATGACAGCATCCTAAGCAGGACTAGAGAGTTTTGCCTCCATCCTCTGGGCCGGGAATTCAGGTGAAGAACAGGAGAACTACAAGCAAACACCAGTACCCTAAATTATACTTTTATCATGCAGCTGACAGGCAGTGACCGAGCAGCCATGAGTTCCAAACACTATGCTATGAGACACAAAGGAAGCTCCGTGGTCTTTGGCCATCAAAACAACCATGTTCCGCCACCCACCTCTGAAGTGAATGAATCTTTACAAGGATCCCATCCCCTTCCAATCTGAGGCCTCATCCTCCTAGACTTGACATGTCTTCATTTTCCAAATCAAATGCATGAAGAACTTGTTGTAACTGGAAGACATCCTGAGTGAAAGAATGTACAGTGCACAGCAAATACTCTCAGCAGCACTGCCAGTCCTTCCCCATTTCCTAGATAATCTACTGAAAAATCTTCCACTCATTGTTTCATAGTTGAGGGTGTCTGCCAGGCCAGATTGTCTGCTGGTGACAGAGAGAAACCAACAGACTCTGCATTGCCCAGGGATAAAACTGAAAAAGAGAGACAGATGTCCTTGACAAACAGCACACTCTGCACTACACCTGTGTGACTTGTCACCAAGAGATGTCCAACCGTGGATGATCAGAGACGGGGAGAAAGCAGCTCACTTATTTTTCACCAGCTCATACCACACCAGTCATAATTCAAAACAAAAATCAAGAAATCCTGAGTCCTCGGGTGACTGCTTCTGCAGACTCTTCTGCAGACAGAAAGGTACTGCTTCTTTTTTTTTTTTTTTTCTTTTTTGATGGAGTCTTGCTCTGTTGCCCAGGCTGAAGTGCAGTGGCACGATCTCCACCTCTTGGGTTCAAGCGATTCTCCTGCCTCAGCTTCCCAAGCAGCTGGGATTACAGGCGCATGCCACCACGCCCAGCTAATTTTTGTATTTTTAGTAGAGACAGGGTTTCACCACATGAACCAGGATGGTCTCGATCTCTTGACCTTGTGATCCACCTGCCTTGGCCTCCCAAAGTGCTGGAATTACAGGCGTGAGCCACCACACCTGGCCTTAATTTTTGTATTTTTAGTATAGACGGGGTTTTCACCATATTGGCCAGGATGATCTCAATCTCTTGACCTTGTGATCTGCCCGCCTTGGCCACCCAAAATGCTGGGATTACAGGAGTGAACCACCACACCTGGCCAGGTACTGCTTATAATACCATGCTAGCTGGACATCCACCATCTGAAACACAACGCCCTCACCGTAAGCTGGAAAGAGCAAGAGACTCTATTCTGTGGGTATGAGCAGGCAAACTAGAGCCTCTACAGACATGCAGGAAGAAACAGTCTTCTGCCTCTTGTTGGAATAATGGTGGGATGCGCACATGAATGTTTCTGGCTGGCCTTAAAAGAAACTCTTTCAGAAAGCAGAGATCTTAAAAATCTTATCAGCCTTTGAAGTTATGCACAACGACATCCTTTGGTTC
This sequence comes from Cacajao melanocephalus, assembly GCA_963573385.1. Classification (NCBI taxonomy): domain Eukaryota; kingdom Metazoa; phylum Chordata; class Mammalia; order Primates; family Pitheciidae; genus Cacajao; species Cacajao melanocephalus. Next base: position 8,549 of record CAUYLG010066987.1, read on the forward strand.
CTTGCCCAGGACAGAGGTTTAAGCTTTAAGACTCCGTTTACTTACCAAGAATTGTAGCAATGTTTTCACCACAGCACAAGGCAAAAAAGCTGACTTATTAAACAGCAAGTGATGGGATGGTGAGGTGGAGGACAACATCCTTTACAGGGGGCACCTGACTGTGCTAAGGGGCTCCAGAGCTGTGGGTCTAACTTTCTGGGGTTAATTTCCTTGATTTTCAGTCTTCTGTACAATCAGATCAGTTTTGTGAGACTAAAGCCAAAATCCTAGAAGCGGAATAGGTTCTGATGCCTCCACTCTCTCTCCAGCCCATCCTCGGTGGAACCTGTCCTACTAATACTTGTCCTTTCTCCCAACGCCACTAGGTCCCTACAATCCATCTCACGCCCAACACCACCCCCCAAAAAGTCACAGGACTCAGCTCTCTCCAAGCTACAGAGTTCACAGTGCTGGTATCTCTTCCCATGAGGAGCCAGGAAAGGAGAAGGGCATGTGCCAGCTGCTGCCCCACACCGGGCTCCAGGGCTTCTGGACGAGCGTGTAGTCCCTCATGGCAGGTCCTGTTGTCTGGCGGACCACTCTATCCCTGCCCACTGTGTCTCCAGCCAGCACAGTGTTGAGTACATAGTGGGTACTCATGACATGCTTGTGGAACAAAGGCCTGGTTGCCCCCACCCCTACCTTTCCCCTTTCCTTTCTGCTAGATACCCATCTAGGGGTATGCTCTATTTATAGGGCCTCACCCATGACTCAATCCCAGACATCAGAACTGCTTGCCCGAGCTGTTTGGTCTGTTTTTGTTTTCATCTCACACCACAGCAAAAATTCTCAGGCAACACCCCCACAAAAGCTGGGAACCCAGAGATTCTAGGAACCTAGTACCAGTCACCTAAGAAAAGGTAAGAATATCATATGCTGCTATTATCATGGTTTGATGATCTCTGTAAAATTAATTACTGAATTGGAGCCAAACACTTGAAGGAAAACAGAAGGAAATCTGTTGCCTTGAGATATATCTTTCTTCTTCAAAGAAAAGGGTACGGTTGCTTCTATAGTACATGATGTTAAGATAGGCCTTGGGCCAATCATTGTAAAGAGCATCTGAAAAATCACTTAAGAGTTGTGTGCTCAGTTGTTTTGTGAAGGATATAACTATTTGTTTGCTTAAGTGAGGCTGAAAGGATTGCCAGAAAAGTTCTGTGAAAATATCAGCTAAACTCAAGTCCCTACCAGCAAACACAAGCATGCAGTTCACATATGTGTCACCATCACGTGTATTATCTCTGACTTCTACATATGAATAATGTAAAAATAAGCTGAACCCATTCAAACAAGCAAATGGTTTTTGTTTGCAATAGAAGCATAAACATAACCCTTGGTTTAAGTGAGCTTTTTACTCCAAATTTTCTATGTACACAATAAAAGAGACTCCTTGCAGGGGCCTGGAGGGTGTCTCCACATGGGTTATGTGAATTCTCCTAATCAAAAGTGTTGGTGAGGCCGGGAGCAGTGGCTCACACCTGTAATCCCAACACTTTGGGCGGCCAAGGCAGGCGGATCACCTGAGGTCGGGAGTTCGAGGCTAGCCTGGCAAACATGGCAAAACCCCATTTTATAAAAAGATAAAAGTTAGCCAGGTGTGGTGGTGCGCAGCTGTAATCCCAGCTACTTGAGAGGCTGAAATAGGAGAATCGCTTGAACCCAGGAGACAGAGGTTGCAGTGGGCGGAGGTGGCAGTGAGCCAAGATCATGCCATAGCACTCCAGTCAGGGTGAAAGAGACTCCATCTCCAAAAACCAAAAAGGGCTGGTGACTCAACATGGAGGGGCTCTTTCATACACCCCATTTGGCAGGCGTTTATGGTGGGCCTTTTTGTGTGAAAATGGTCAAGACACTTTGGGAGGTCAAGGCAGAAGGATTGCTTGAGCTCAGGAGTTCAAGGAAAGACTGCACAACATGGCAAAACCTCATCTCTACAAAAGATACAAAAGTTAGCTGGGCATGGTGGCGTGTGCCTGTGGTCCCAGCTACTAGGGAGGCTGAGGTGGGAGGATCTCTTGAGATGAAGAGGTTGGGAATGCAGTAAGCAGTGATGTTGCCACTGTATTCCAGGCTGGCAACAGAGCGAGACCTTGTCTCAAAAACAAACAAACAAAAACAAGCAAAGACAATTGTCAAGACATCATTTCTGGTGTGTAGGGGCTACATTTGGCCTTCATAGCCAAGAAGCTACATAGTTCCCCATAATTACACAATGAGGACGGTCTGGTAGGGAAAACTATTAAGTAGTGCTTGTGGGTTAACTGAGTTAAAAGATGAGCCTTTTACTCAAATAACATGAAAGTGAAAAAAAAAAAAAAAGCTTACAGTAGATTTAGAAAGCAACACTCAGGAGGTAAAAATGACCAAATACAAACTTTTCATTCCTAATGAAGCAGGAAGGCAGAAGTTGAGTCACATCTTAAGATGTGTGACACCCCAATTAGGATCCTCAGCCCCTAAGCAGCTATCTAATTACCCCAGAGATGAATTCCCCGGGCAGCAGGCCCCAAGGGCCTTTCCAGCGAACTCCCTCGCCCATCGGGAAGTCAGGGAAAGGGAATATCTAGGTTAGGTTTGATGATCACAACTTCTCAAGGATTACTCAGATCTCAGAAATAAAGACTGGCAGATCAAGGGGAAAATGCAGTCAGGACTTTTTGGTTCATTAGAACAGTGAAAATAAGATCACTTTTTGCAGTTGTAAGGAGTCAACACAGTTTCATTTTCCAGAGCCTAAATAGTGAAAGGAAAATAGCTTTACCCTAACAAACACAAAGGCATATGAGTCAAGCAAGACAGAGCAGAAAGAATAAAAAGATACTAATTTCCCTAAAAGTGACTTTCTTCTTCATTTTCCTTTTTCTTTTTCTGAGATAGGGTCTTACTCTGTCGCCCAGGCTAGAGTGTAGTAGTGCACTCATGGCTCACTGCAACCTCCATAGCTCCAGCGATCCCTCAACCTCTGAATAGCTGGGATCACAGATGTGCGCCACCATGTCCAGCTTATTGCTGGATTTTTTTTTCTAGAGATGAGGTCTCACTGTATTGCCCAGGCTGGTCTTGAACTCCAGAGCTACAAGCAATCCTCCCGCCTAGGCCTTCCAAAGTGCTGGGATTACAGGCATTAAGCTACCACACCCGCCTCTTTCTTTCATTTTTATCTTATTCTATTTTAATGGAAAGGAAGAAGGAGAGTATATTTGCTGTTGTTCACTTTTGGTTTTCCATTTACTTTTGTTCTGTTACAATTTTTTAAAATGGTAATATCTGCATATGGTAAAAACTTCAATAAGTTATCAAGAATATGCAATGAAAATTTTCTCACCTCTGTGTCCAGCCAGTCAACTCTACTTCTCAGCAGGAAGAAAACAAACAAGAAACAACAAATACTACCAGAAAAGCAAAAACAAAAGAAAGACAAAAACCTAACAATAATTATCTAAATCTGCGGTATCGTTTCAGATATAATCTATGCAAATAATAGCATTTATTTTTCTTTCTTTCTTTTTTTTTTTTTTTGAGACGGAGTTTCATTCTTTCGCCCTGGCTGGAATGTAGTGGTGAGATGTCAGCTCACTGAAACCTCCACCTCCCAGGTTTAAACGATTCTCCTGCTTCAGCCTCCTGAGTAGCTGGGATTACAGACACCTACCACCACGCCTGGCTAACTTTTTTGTATTTTTAGTAGAGACAGGGTTTCACCACGTTGGCGAGGCTGGTCTTAAACTCCTGACCTCAGATGATCCACCCACCTTGGCCTCCCAAAGTGCTAGGATTACAAGCATGAGCCACTGCACAGGCCAAATAGTAGCATTTCTTTCTTTTATTAAAATAATGTTTTTGTGTAAACAGTTCTGCACTCTGCAGTTTTCACTTAACATACCTTGGCGATCATTCCCTATCAGTATACGTAGAGCTGCCTTATACTGTACAAGTGCAAGTACATCTGTAGGATAAATATCAAGAAATGGAACTGCTTGGCCAAACGTATGCATTTTCAGTTACAGTTAATATGATCAATTTGCTTCCTGTGGAGAATGTATCAACTTATACTCCCATCAGCGACAGGCGGAGTCTCCGCTTCTCAGCTCACCCATTCCCCTCAACAGTAGTCCTTTCCATTGAAAGATAAGAGTATTAGCAACTTCACTAATTGGACAGGTAAAATCAATCTCTTAAATCTAGTTTTTGTTTCACTTATTAGCAATAAGGATAAGCATCTTGTCATATTCTTAAGAGCCATGTATATTTTCTGTTGGCTGCATGTTCATATCTCAGGTGACTTTCTATAACTTCCTGTTCTTTATTAAAGGCAGTCTCTAGGAAATAATATCTAAACTGGTCTTTCGGACAGTGCTTTTTAGTTTTCTAAGGCCATTCATTCATCCCAATTTAATAATCACAATACCCTAGTAATAAAGGATAAAATATTATTTCTATTTTATAGCCGAAAGAGCTAAGGTTTAGATGGTTAGGAGATTTGATCAAAGACCCCATTGTAAGTTTGTAGCCAGGACTAGCATTCATAGAGCTTACCTTCTAGTTCATGATGTGTGTGTGGATGTGGGGGTGGGTGTGTGTGGGGGGTATGTGTGTGTGTGTGTGGATGTGGGTGTGTGTGGGGTGTGTGTGTGGATGTGGGTGTATGTGTGGGTGTGTGGGGGTGTGGGTGTGGATGTGGGTGTATGTGTGGGTGTGTGTGGAGTGTGTGTGTGTGGGTATGTGTGTGTGGATGTGGGTGTGTGTATGCGTGTGTGGGGTGTGTGTGTGTGGATGTGGGTGTATGTGTGGGTGTGTGTGGATGTGGGTGTGTGTGTGGATGTGGGTGTATGTGTGGGTGTGTGGGGTGTATGTGTGTGGATGTGGGTGTATGTGTGGGTGTGTGTGGATGTGGGTGTGTGTGTGGGTGTGTGGGGTGTATGTGTGTGGATGTGGGTGTATGTGTGGGTGTGTGGGGTGTGTGTGTGGATGTGTGTGGATGTGGGTGTGTGGGTGTGTGTGGGTGTGTGTGGATGTGGGGGTGGGTGTGGCTGTGTGGGGGGTGTGGGTGTGTGTGGAGTATGTGTGTGGGGGGGGTGTGTGTGCGTGTGTGGATGTGGGTGTATGTGTAGGTTTGTGTGGGGGTGTGTGTATGTGTGTGCGTGTGTTGGTACTACACTGAAATGCATCTTAGATTGTAGAAAAGATTAGAAGGAAAATATTCTCTTTTTCTCTATCGATGAATTTATACTTTTTATTTACCTGGCCAGTTTTCATCATGTAACAAGCAAAGTTTAAGGGATACTAAAACTTTATTTGCTCTCATTTTGTGATTTGGGCGAAAGCCTAAAGACAAGCATCAGACTCAGTATGTACATCATCAATGTATTAACCTGTTCTCACTGAGTGGGCAGGGTATTGAGGGTGAAGAGGAATTAGGAGGGACTGTCTGCATACCTACCCCTGGAGGTCTGGTATCTTGGACAGGCCTTCTAATACTGAATGATGTGGAGGAAAGAATGAATGAAAAAATGAGTGCACTAACTCCTAGGACAGGGTAGAGGGAGGAGCCTCCCAGAAGGGCAAAGAATGCATCCAAAGGAAAAGAAGGGTCACAAGTCACATGGGCCTGCCACGTTTTGGCTACTGACAAGGGATGCCTGGGGGTTCAACCTAAGATATTGATTCCCAAGCAGTCTCCGGCCTGTCCCTGAGGATCTGGTCTCTGGTCTACCAGAGAAGGGCTGTGGGATGGAAAGTGCCCTGCTGATTTGGGAAACGGGATGGGAAAAGCTGTATTCTAGTCTACCTTATGGAGTGATGGAGCAAGGGAGCCAAAGGTATAGATGATGGGGGTAAAAACAGAAAGAGGCAAAACATAATCAGAGCTGCCTCTGAGCACCTGGGGAACAGACAGACATGGGAACTTGTCAGGTGGGAAAGAGCTTGGGGGTATGGCAGTAGTTTAGTTATCAAAGCTGTGGTTTAGTACTCTTGTGCTATTAACAAATGGGATTGGCACTTAGATCCAAAACCCAGTGATGGTCACCAAGCTCTTGACTGTCCTCAAGGCCAGTGTGGCCAGAATATATGATGAGCAATATTTCATAAACCTGAACTCACACCATTAGCAAAAGGTGCCAATTTCATCCTTTGGTTAGTACATTAATTGGTTCATTCCTTTCAAGACTAGTCCTTTCCATAGAAAGATAAGAAAAAGTCTTCTCCCAATTGCCTTATGTATTGGCTTTAGTACCTAATTCTTTTTTTTTTTTTTCCTAGAGACAGAGTCTTACCCTGTCGCCTAGGCTGAAGTGCAGTGGCATGATCTCGGCTCACTGCAACTTCTGTTTCCTGGGTTCAAGTGATTCTCCTGCCTCAGTCTCCCAGGTAGCTGGGATTACAGGTGCCCACCACCATACCCGGCTAATTTTTGTATTTTTAGTAGAGATGGTGTTTCGCCATGTTGACCAGACTGTTCTCAAACTCCTGGCCTCAAGTGATCCACCCACCTCAACCAATATATAGGGAGAAGACAATAAAAGTCTTCTCCCTATATATTCCCTTCTCCCAATATATGATGAGCAATATTTCGTAAACCTGAACTCACGCCGTTAGCAAAAGGTGCCAATTTCATCCTTTGGTTAGTACATTAATTGGTTCATTCCCTTCAAGACTAGTCCTTTCCATAGAAAGATAAGAAAAAGTCTTCTCCCAATTCCCACTCCTATTGAAGGGTTAGAATGTTCTAGATTTCATTAACATGTCAGGATGTTTCAGAGACTCCCTTATAGTCTGATGGTGCTCCTGTCCCATACATAAGGAGGTGAGATGTGCCAATTCAGCACGATCCTTGAATAGGGGATCATTCCAAGGGAATCTAATCGAGCTCTTGGGGACACCTAAGAGCACCACTACTGGTTTCAGCCGGCCAGCCCCAGGAGCTGGTCCATAACCTGGACTACAGCTTGACCTCGCCTGGTTAGCTGTAGAGAAGGCCTACTGGTGAGGCTTCAGCAGAATTGCCCTTTGGGGTGTGGCAGACGCTGAAGGCACAGATTCCGTTGCAAGCATCCAAAGGAGATTTCTGACATCATACAAGAGTCTCATGTTATGCAAGAATTAGGTACTAAAGGCGGGGCGTGGTGGCTCATGCCTGTAATCCCAACACTTTGGGAGGTTGAGGTGGGTGGATCACTTGAGGCCAGGAGTTTGAGAACAGTCTGGTCAACATGGCGAAACACCATCTCTATTAAAAATACAAAAATTAGCTGGGTATGGTGGTGGACGCCTGTAATCCCAGCTACCTGGGAGGCTGAGGCAGGAGAATCATTTGAACCCGGGACACAGAAGTTGCAGTGAGCCGAGATCATGGCACTGTACTCCAGCCTGGGCGACAGGGTAAGACTCTGTCTCCAGAAAAAAAAAAAAAAAAAAATTAGGTACTAAAGCCAATACATAAGGCAAAACTACTTTAAAATTTAAAAATTACTTTAAAATAGAGTAACCTTATAGATGTAAAAACTTATAGATGTAAAAACCACAATGTGTAGTCACTACTGATGGGCACTGAAGATGAGTTTTAAAGACTCGTTTGGGCTGGCACGGTGGCTCATGCCTATAATCGCAGCACTTAGGGAGGCCGAGGTGGGCGGATCATGAGGTAAGGAGCTCGAGACCAGCCTGGCCAATATGGTGAAACCCGTCACTACTAAAAAATACAAAAAAATAGCCAGGCTACTCAGGAGACTGAGGCAGGAAAATCACTTGAACCCAGGAAGCAGAGGTTGCAGTGAGAGATCGTGCCACTGCACTCCATCTCCAGACTCCATCTCACACCCACAAAAAAAGACTCATTTGTACTTCTCAGGGAAGGTGGTGCAGTGAGGAGAGATTCCATGTTCTGGAGCTCAGACCCAGCCATGCCAGAGGTGAGCAAGGAGCAGGCAGGGCATACCATTGCTAGAGCTGCCGCAGGCTCACAGCTGGAAGGTCAAGGCGACAGCAGAGCCAGGTGGGCCACAGGCTGATTGCTACTAGCTGACTGAGTTGCTTAGTGCATCTTGTGTCAGTGATGCATTCACATTTGAGCACACTTAGGCTTAGTAACATGAAACTTCTTCTGATTTACCTCCTTGCATTCTTGCTTACCCTTTCTGGAACACACAGCACTGCCAAAGAAGAGTGTAGAAACAAAGTCATAGGACTCTTTTTTTTTTTTAACATGATGTATCAAAACTTCTGCAAACAGGCCATAGTGGTGGCTCACACCAGTAATCCCAGCACTTTACTTTGGGAGGCTGATGTGGGAGGATTGCTTCAGCTTAGGAGTTCATGACCAGCCTGGGCAACATAGTGAGATCCACCCCCATCTCTACAAAAAATACAATAACATGCCAGATGTTGTGGCATGTGCCTGTAGTTTCAGGTACTTGGGAGGCTGAGCTGGGAGGATTTATTGAACCGAAGAGGTTGAGGCTGCAGTGAGCTATGATCACCACTGCACTCCAGCCTGGGCCACAAGCAAGATTCCATCTCTAAAAAATGTAGCAAATAAATACAATTTTAAATAGAGAAAGAACTTCTTTGTAAAACCAGTATGCAGAAGCAAAGCTCCCCTGAACACTGAGCGGACGGTGTCAGGAAGTGAGTGAAGTTATTCTCTTTAGCTCTGGGACAGGGAAGCAATAACCAGGGACACAGAGGCAGTCACACGAGCTCACAGATACACTTCAGGGGACGAGGAGGTCTTCCAAAAACAGTGAGGGTCTGTGGGGCTAGTCTCCCTTGCATGAACCAGTAGTGAGCTGTGCTAGTCCATTCTCACATTGCTATAAAGAACTACCTGAGAATGGGTAGTTTATAAAGAAAAGAGGTTTAATGGACTCACTTTTGCAGGCTGAACAAGAAGCATGGCTGGAGAAGCCTCAGGAAACTTATAATCATGCGGGAAGGTGAAGGGGAAGCAGGTAAAATCTTCACATGGCAGTGACAGCAGAGAGAGAAGCGGGGAGTGCTGCACAGTTTTAAATAACCAGATCTTGTGAGAACTCACTCACTATCATGAGAACAGCAAGAGGGAAATTTGTCCCCATGATCCAATCACCTCCACCAGGTCTCTCCTCCAACACTGAAGATTACAATTCAACACAAGATTTGGGTGGGGACACAGAGACAAACCATATCGTGAACACAGGTAAAGGACTGGCCAGGCTGTGGACATGTGTACCCCTGGATACAGGGATGGGCAGAGAACATGGGGGCCACCCCTTCACAGGGACTGTCTGCCCTAGATGCAAGGATGGGAACCATACCCCAACCCTGAGTTACCTACAGAACTCAGTCATGACGCAGAAGCTCTGGACAGCAAACACCTACCCCTGGAATACACTGGCTTTATGAACAGTAGTATATCTTGTCACTAATTTTAGAATTGACTCCACAGCCAGTTTACAAATCTGAGTCTCATTACTTTACAATGGCTTATCGATATGGACCAAAAATTAACATTATCCAGCAACTATTACCTGCTTTCCAAAGATTTAGGTTTTGTTAGCCCTGAGGATATTCAAAAGAAAAGTAAAAGAAAATGTGGACCCGGTACAGTGGCTCACACCTGTAACGCCAGCATTTGGGAGGCCAAGGTGGGCAGATTACGAGGTTAGGAGATCGAGACCATCCTAGCTAACATGGTGAAACCCCGTCTTTACTAAAAATACAAAAAATTAGCTGGGCGTGGAGGCACGGGCCTATAGTCCCAGCTACTCAGGAGGCTGAGGCAGGAGAATCGCTTGAATCTGGGAGGCAGAGGTTGCAGTGAGCCAGGATTGTGCCACTGCACTCCAGCCTGGGCAACAGAGGAAGATTCTGTCTTAAGAAAAAGAAAAGAAAAGAAAATGTACACTACATGGCCAGTTACTGGCATAAGCACTTTACACACAGCCATGTAGCTCTCAGAGGAAGTAACTAACATCCTCAAAGAATCTACGACTCAGTAAACAAGCTGACATTGGAAATCAGGTCTCCCTTTGGTAACTCTGCTTTGTGGCCTCTAGATATAGCCCCAATAGAGGTGTTCCAGGTTACTTAAAACAGGTAGCAATTACCACACTGATTCCTGGACCAATTGGAAAGGACACTGGCAGTCAAGGACAGGTACGGGAGTTTGGGTGCCTTCCAGTGAAGCCTCAGCTGAGATGACCGGGAATACAAAACGCTTTTACCTGGAGCAGAAGACAGAGCTCCATGCAGCCCTGGAGAGAAAGTAAAAGAAGATGTATGGCTGGTGTGTATCACCAAGGGGTGGCTTCCGTGATAAAAGCATGAGGCCTCACAGTGGCCTCTGGACACCTTCAAAGGCAGTACTTAGTTTCTTTTATCTTTCTTTCTTTCTTTTTTTTTTTTTTTTTTTTTGAGACAGAGTTTCACTCTTGCTGCCCAGGCTGGAGTACAATGGTGCAATCTCAGCTCACTACAACCTCCATCTCCCAGGTTCAAGCGATTCTCCTGCCTCAGTCTCCCAAGTAGCTGGGATTATAGGCATGCACCACCATGCCTGGCTAATTTTTTGTGTTTAGTAAAGACGGGGTTTCACCATGTTGGTCAGGCTGGTCTCAAACTCCTGACTTCAGATGATCTAGCTGCCTGGGCCTCCCAAAGTGTTGGGATTATAGACATGAGCCCTCACACCCAGCAAGTACTTCACAGACATTAGGGAAACATGGTAGCAGAAGAGGGAGGTCTTCCAAAAATACTTGAAAAAGACTTATATGTGCAATAGTGAACAGCAGCATGTATGAGAAAGATGGTCTATAATAATTACTATTGCTCTGGTTTTACGTTTAGTTTGATGTGATCCTAAGGAAGTACGTGTGTGCGGGGGTGAGGGAAGGAGTTCCTGGGGGATTATGTTAATTTACAATCATATCAAAATAACATGACTCTTTCTCCTCTCCCTATAGCTGTACCTAGGAAGCAGGAGTTTAACATTTCCCCATTCGACCTCTTACCAGAAAACTACTCCTAAATAAACATCACTAATTTTGCTGCCACATCACTAATTCTTGACAAAATTATCCAAATCATATGTCTTAGGAAGAAAATCAGTTGTCAACAGATTTTGAGCATCGGTGCCATTCTAGGCGTTGTATTGGTATATGAAGAGAAAAAAATACATTCACTCCCAAAAGGATTTCTATCTTTATATCCACGGAGAAAATAGGCATGGGGAGACTTGGACTTGGTGAGGAAAATGTTCTGGTAAGTAATACGCAGTCAAATGGAATTCATTCAACAAGCTTACTAATATCAAACAGTATATAGTTGGCAAATTTGGGTGTGTGTGTACACAGATCGTGCCAAGTATTTTAAGCAACATACCAAAATTTTACTTCCAAGTTGTCATCTGCAGTGGTTTTTCATTTCTTCTTATATATCCACCTTTTTTTTTTTTTTTTTTGAAGCAGTCTTGCTCTGTCACGCAGGCTGGAGTGCAGTGGTGCAATCTCGGCTCACAGCAACCTCCGCCTCCCAGGTTGAAGCAATGCTCGTGTCTCAGCATCCCAAGTAACTGGAATTACAGGCATGCACCACCACGCCCAGCTAATTTTTGTATTTTCAGTAGAGACAGAGTTTCACCATGTTGGCCAGGCTGGTCTCAAACTCCTGACCTCAAATGATACACCTACCTCGGCCTCCCAAAGTGCTGGGATTACAGGTCTGAGCCACCGTGTCTGGTCTATCCACTATTATTTACTCTACACAGGGTAGTGGGACAGAACACTGTACCAGAAATTGCCCCACAATTTGTAGAACAATTCTGGCCTCATGTAGGCTTTCAAAGGGTTATTACAAGGACATCACACAAACCTCGATGCTGGCAAAACTATACTCAATTAAACTAATAGAAGATATTCCATTTCAAGACATACCCAGGTTACATTCTCATGAGGAGGTATCAAAAGAAAACGAATTTTGTGCCACTTTTGAATGATGACATCTGCATTACCACAGCGATTCACCTATCAAACTAATTTAGGTTTACAGCCAAAATCAACAGTGCTGTCAGAGAGTTTATTTCTATTCATTTAAGACCCTCCAGGTTAAAGAGTGGTCAGTGAGAATTTTAATGTCTTGGGAAAAGAGAGAAAAATGAGAGTCTAAGTACTGCACACAGCAACAAGAATGGGACTTGCAATTTACCCAGCAAACGGACAAAGCAGCTAGTATGAGGGTCTATCCTGTACATCAAAGAGATGCCAAAACACAACCTCTGTCTTAAAGGGGCTTACGTCCTACCTGCAAAGACACTGACAACATAGATGAGGAACAAAGATGACAGCTATTACTGATGACTTTCTATAAGTGAGGACTGTCCTATGTGCTTTATTAAATTAATCCTCACCAAGTACTATCCCCATTTTACAGGCGAGTAAATAAAGGCACATTAAGTAACAAATATTTGAATAGTACTTCTCATAGATGAGTTGCCAATAAATATGATATTCTATCTCATCTGATTCTCAGAACCACAGTGAGGCAGACAGTATCCCAAGTGTCCCACGGCCATACAGAATGGCAATGGCAGAACCATGATGGCAGGCAGGCCTTGTGGCTGCTAACCCACTTCTGTAGATGGCACTAAAAGGCAGGCCTGTGAGATCCAAACAAGATACAGACAAGGAATTCTACAGACCTTCACTCAGGAGGAAATCACTTCCTGTCTGGGTTGTCCACGCTGCATCCACAAAGAAGGGTGATGAATGTAAACCTTTGAAGGGTAGGTGTGTTCAGATGGGCAGAAAGGGAAGGGGATGCCACTTGAGATGGCAAGAGGAGCCAGGGAAAAGTATGGAGGGGGCAGGTATGAGGGACATTGGGCGTCAGAAAACAGATCTGTTTGGTTCAAGGGTCAATGGGGCAACTGCAGGAGATAATGACAACAGGAAATGGCGCAGCCCACTCGCCCAGCATGATAGGATGGGAGAAATTAACACGGTAAAGCTTTCCAGAAGGTGAATTTGTGTTTTGAGATGGAGTCTCACTCTGTCCCCCAGGCTGGAGTGGCTCCATCTCAACTCACTGCAACCTTCGCCTCCCAGGTTCAAGCAATTCTCCTGCCTCAGACTCCCAAATAGCTGGGATTACAGGCACCCACCACAACACCCAGGTAACTTTTTTGTTATTTTTTTTCTTTAGTAGAGATTAGGTTTCACCATGTTGACCATGCTGGTTTCGAACTCCTGACCTCAAGTGATCCACTCACCTCAGCCTCCCAAAGTGCTAGGATTACAGGCATGAACCATTGTGCCTGGCCCAGAAAGTAAATTTGAAGTGAGGGGATAGTGAAAAAACAATAGTTAAGGAGAAAGGATCATTGTGATTGCTGAATACATTATAGAGTATATAATATAGAATAATCTAAATTATAATTATAGAATATATGTAAAAATAAATAGAATCAACTCTCCGCATTGAAGGGCTTTAATGCTCTTGGCAGAACCCAGAGAATCTCTACAAATAAATGTCCGCAACTCAAATCTTGTCTCTAAATTGTTTCTAACTTTCCTTTTTTTTTTTTTTATGGCTAATCCTCAGATTGACTCACACACTCTCCTTCTGTGCTAAAAGTGAAAGCTACATATCATCATCATTAATAATACATGGACAGGACTCAGGTTCCTCACTTGACAGGAAAAGCATCAAGACAGAGCAAGCTCTGAAAGTGCAGTTGAAGGTGGTAATGATTCACCACAGTTTAAAGTCTCCAGAAACCCTCCATGGAAAAACCTTACCCGACCTCACCTGGTATGCACTGAATTGTGTCCTCCCAAAAAGATCTGCTGGAAGTCTTAACTCTCGGAACCTCAGAATGTGATCTTATTTTGGAAACAGGATCTTGAAGATGCAATTAGTTAAGGTGAGGTCATCCTGGAAGAAGGTGGGCCCTAAATCCAGTATGTCCTTATAAGAAGAGAAGACACCAGGCACGGTGGCTCACGCCTGTAATCCCAGTATTTTGGGAAGCCTAGGTGGGCAGATCACCTGACGTCAGGAGTTCGAGACCAGCCTGGCCATCATGGCAAGACCCTGTCTCTACTAAAAATACAAAAATTAGCCAGGTGTGATGGTGCACGCCTGTAATCCCAGCTACTCAGAAGGCTGGGGCAGGAGGGTTGCTTGAACCCAGGAGGTGGAGGTTACAGTGAGCCAAGATCAAGCCACTGTACTGCAGCCTGGGCAACAGAGGGAGTTTTCGTCTCAAAAAAAAAAAAAAAAAAAAAGAAAGAAAGAAATGAAGAAGAAGAGGAGAAGAGACATGAACAGAGAGACACAGGGAGAGCACCCCATGATGATGGAGGCAGAGACCGGGGTTATGCTACCCCAAGCCAAGGAACGCCCAGAATTGCCAGCAACACTAGAAGCCAAGAGAAGGGCATGGAACAGATCCCCTCCTAGAGCCTTCGGATTTTGACTTCTTGCTTCCAGAACTTGTGAGGGAATAAGTTTCTGTTGCTTTCCCACCCAGTCTGTGGTACTTTTGTTATGGCAACCCGAAGAAACGAATCCACTGGCTTCATTTCCACTTTTAAGAGGTAGGACAGAAAAGGAAAAACATAGACTCACTTAGGACCTGGGAGACGTGATGGAGCTCCAGGCTCCCTCTGCAATCCCCGCCCGGGCGGTGCTCTCTGGGCCTACCGTCCTCATCTTTGACACGAAGTATTTGGGCTGGGTGAGCCCTAAGGCCTTTTTTTTTTAACTTTAAAGCTCTAGGATTCTATCACATCATAGCCAGAATAGGCATCTGCTCTCGTATCTACAGAAGGGGAGATGAAAAAAAAGGAAACCACTTTCAAACTCCAGAACCCTACGCTCACAAGTAGAAGTCAAGGAGAAAGTGGAAAGAAAGAGTAATTAGCGGTGGTGCCTGCATTTACCATATGCCACATAATCATTCCATCTTCACGTCAAATCTGGCCTGCAGCCCTCATGCCATTGCGACTTAATACAAAGAGACGCTGGGAGCTGCCAAACGCGGAAAATTAATACGAGGGATACAACGAGAATCTCTGCAACTACGCCTTATTTCCCAAACCTGCTCGTGTCAAGGTCATTTCGCCCCGGAAATATGAAGACTGCTGTGTGGAGAAGGGGAAAAAGAAAGAAAAGAAAGCCCCGCAGTTAAGCTGTCCCTGTGGTTCCTCACCCCAGAATATCACTTACTTTTCATCTCACATAATTCCTGGCCGGTGGGTTCCTCGGAACTGCTGGAAACTGGTGATTAGTAAAACAAATCCCATGAGTAAAGACCAACAAGAAATTCCTGTAAAAACCTCACCCATACACACTGTACTATTTTACCTTTTTTTCAGAAGTAAATTGCGGCTGTCAAATGACACCCTTTCATTACTGTCACTGACTCTTTTAAGAATGGCTAATCAGAAAAGCCTACAGAGGTATTTAATCAGAATTTTTTTTCTTCAAATGACCTAATGTTTTGGTATGAAACTGCTGCCAGCTCACGCTGGGTAGAAATTTAGCACTGTCAGCATTTAATTATTATTTTATCACGGATTTCTTTACTTTCCTACCGAGAAGAAATAACTTAAATTTTTTTTTAAAAAATGCAGCAAGTGCTTAGCTTTTAAAATCACAAGACACTGGCTTCCTTATTGTGCTGCGTTAAAAATTACTAGCTCAGGACATGGGACATATCACGGAAATGCACTTTAGGTTAATAAGTGGTACCGCCGTCACTGGCTTCAATCTTCCAGGACACCGAAACTGGGAAGTGAAAATTATGTTCGTTGTGTTGGTTTTCAGGAAATGAGTTTATTCTAGACTCATTCAGGTTTGTGTGTCATAGCAGCTATATATTCTCCTGTCCCTAGGACACCTGGATGAAGTCTGTGGCTTTACCATTCCCTCCTCCTCCTCTTCCTCTTCCTCGCTATACCCCCTTGTCCTCCTACACCCTCCTCCTCCCACACCCTCCTCCTCCACCTCCTCTTCCCCTGCCCCCTCATCCTCCTCCTTTCTCTTTCTCTTCCTCACCCTCCTTCCCCCACCTCCTCCTTCTCCTCCCCTCTTTCTCTTCCTCCCTTGGCTTTTTTCCTCTAAGGTGGCAATAAGAGAGGGGAGAGGAGAAAAGGAGGAAAAATGGAAAGAGAAAGAAAAGACAGGTGTGTATGTGTGACCTCTAGCCAACAGCTGACCCAAGGCTACAAGTATATGGCCAGTAACAGTAGCACAAGGACCAGACATCTAGGTGCATTTCCTAAAACTAGTTTCTCTTTCATTTCTTCCTCATCATTCAGCTAAAGTTTTTTTTCAGCAAAATACCCATCAACCCCACAAAACCCTCAACTCTTCATCTGCCTCTCTTCCCCTTTAACCAGTTCCCTTTTCCTTGCTTTAGAGTCAAGCTCTAAATAAGCTGGAAATGTTTGGTGCAGGCAAGTCAGTAAAAATTCTTTCTTGAGCATCTACCGCAAGCAGATAATTGTGCTCACTCCTGAGGGTAGGATGGGGTATAAACCTAAGCACAAAGTGGTACTAAGGCTAGACTGTACTAGGTACAAAGTTGTACTAAGCCAAGACTGTACTAGGTACAGAGCGGTACTAAGGCAAGACTGTAGTAGGTACAAAGTGGTACTAAGCCAAGACTACTAGGTATAAGGTGTACTAAGGGAAGACTGTACTAGGTACAAAGTGGCACTAAGGCAAGACTGTACTAAATACAAAGTGTACTAAGTTAAGACTGTACTAGGTACAAAGTGGTACGAAGGCAAGACTGTGCTAGGTACAAAGTGGTGCTAAGGTAAAACTGTACTAACTGCAAAGTGGTACTAAGGCAAGACTGTACTAGGTACAAAGTATACTAAGGTAAGACTGTACTAGATACAAAGTGGTACTAAGGCAAGACTGTACTAGGTACAAAATGGTGCTAAGGGAAGACTGTACTAGGTACAAAGTGGTATTAAGGGAAGATTGTACCAGGTACAAAGTGGTGCTAAGGGAAGATTGTTTTTTTATTGGGGTATGATGCAATTAATAAGTGGCAAGGACAACAAAGGTTACAGTTACTTATCAGCTTCAAAGGTGTCTTGTGCCACCAAACAAATCTCGTTAATTTAAAAGAGAACTTGAGACTTCTCCCTAAGACCTATCCTTTCACTGCCCCTCCCCGCAACTTTCTTCATCTTAGTAATTGTCACCTCCTAAATGTCAGCATCCAAGGACCTTGTTTCTCTCACTGCTTCCATTCTAATGCACTAGAAAGTTCTCTTCATCTTCACCACTTCTGTACTTCACCTTAGTCCAGGGACTTTGTTCACCTGGTCTCCGTGACTGCACTGCTGCTCATCTCTGAACCATTCTTCATGAAACAGAAAAGAGAGGCTCTGAACAGAAACCCGGCCACGCCGCTCTCATGCTTGAAACTGGCCAATGGCTTCCCAAGAGAACTAGAACAAACCTAACCTAAACCTAACCTCTTCCCCCACCGACCACCTCCCGGCACATCCACGCCACACTCTCCTCACAGTTGCTCCCTCCGCCAGCCCCAGGGTCTTTGCATGAGCTCTGCCCTCAGCACGGAGGCCCTTTCCACCACTTGCACAGCGAGCTCCTTTGGGATTTTTAGGACTCTTGTACATGTCATCTCCTCAGGGCTAGCCCCTAACATTTGTGTCCTTTATTGCTTCTTACCACACAATTTGAAATTGTTCCACTTGTCTGTTTACTTGCTAATTATACAGAAATTCCTTGCTGGCTAGGGCCCCCTCTGGCCTTCTTACTGCCATAACCCCAACAGCTAGCATAATGTTTGGCACAAATGAGAAATTCAGTGTTTCTCACAATGAATAAATAAAATGCTTATTTATTTCCCAACAAAGTCTGTGTAACAGGAGGAAGCTCCTACATGTATTTACACACTGTTTGGACCATGGATTGTTTTGTCCTGTCTTAGATAAACTTTAAGTTGAGTTGTATATTATGTTTAAAAGGCACCATTTCCACTTTCTTACCCAGATTACCCATTGACAGCAGAAGGGCAAAATGTGTGGAGGGTAGGGGTGGGTGCCCATCTAAGAGTCAGAGAAAGTATTTAATACATCGGTGGTGGATAGTCATGGTGATCTTGGGTGAGCTGCTGCAGCTGTGGCCTGCCTTCTATTTCCACATCCTAAAGGAAACGCTGCTTCCTCCATGAGGTGGCTGTGTTTTCACACTGAGCACCGTATGATGAACCAACTTAAAGTGTCTGGCTACTACAGAGATCTACCTAGACACACCACTGACATAGATAATCAACCTCAAAGAAACCTTCATGCCACCAGAAAAATCTTGATCATGACAAATCAATCCAACATATATTTGTTGAGGCCAGACATTATTTTAGGCAATGGAGAATGATAGCTCAAATGAAAAACTAGTTGCTGCCTTTAAAGGATTTACAGACCAGAATGAGAGGAAGTCATTTAAAGAATACCTATACGTCTACAGCCTCAGATCCATGCCTGCCAAAGCACATCATCATCAATACCTGATGGGCACCCATGAGTGTCTCATCCTGCTCTCGCTCATCACCCAGGGGGCTATCCACAGGGAACGAGGGCCTAAAAGGAAACCCAATTTAACTATATCAAAAGCTGAATCCAGTGCAGAGCTCTGGCACAGGGAAGAGAGGAAACACGTGGAGTCACTTGATAATTTTTTTTTTTTTTTGAGGCAGTTTATCTCTTGTTGCCCAGTCTGGAGTGCAATGGCACTATCTTGGCTCACCACAACCTCCGCCTCCCAGATTCAAGCAATTCTCCTGCCTCAGCCTCCTGAGTAGCTGGGATTACAGGCATGTACTACCATGCCCAGCTAATTTTGTATTTTTAGTAGAGACAGGGTTTCTCCATGTTGGTCAGGCTGGTCTTGAACTCCCAACCTCAGGTGATCCACCAGCCTCAACCTCCCAAAGTGCTGGGATTACAGGCATGAGCTACTGTGCCTGGCTCACTTGGTAATTTTTAAGGCATAGTAATCTTGCACACTATTGCTTGTGGCCCATTTCAGGTTCTATAATTCGGCATATCAGTTTAATAACTGTTCCACCTAAGCAGTGTAGAGGGCAGTTGAAGGGTGCAGCTAAAACACATAGTGTCCCTTGCAGCAAACCCCAAGATGCATCAAGAAGCTCTCGCATGGCTGGGCATGGTGGCTCATGCCCGTAATCACAGTACTTTGGGAGGCCGAAGCAGGTGGACTGCCTGAGCTCAGGAGTTCGCGACCAGCCTGGACAACATAGTGAAACCCCATCTCTACTAAAATACAAAAATTATCCAGGTGTGGTAGTGGCTGCCTGTAGTCCCAGAAACTTGGGAGGCTGAGGCAGGAGAATTGCTTGAACCCGGGAGGCAGAGGTTGCAGTGAGCTGAGATCGCACCAGTCCAGCCTAGGCAACAGAGCGAGACTCTGTCTCAAAAAAAAAAAAAAGAAGCTCTCCAATTTTACAAATGAAAAAACAGGGGAAGATAAAGGGATTAGATTGCTAAGGCCATAAAGCCATGGGATAGCTGAGTAGGATCTAAAACCAAGCTTGTCCAACCCACGGCCTGCCAATGCCATGTAGCTCAGGACGGCTTTGAATGCAGTCCAACACAAATTTGTAAACTTTCTTGAAACATTAAGAGATTTTTTTGCAATTTTTTTTTTAGTTCATTAGCTATCATTAGTGTTAGTGTATTTTATGTGTGGCCCAAGACAATTCTTCAAACGTGGCCCAGGGAAGCCAAAAGATTGGACACTCCTGATCTAAACCCAGGTCTTTGGACCTCAAGTTCAGTTGTCTACTTTAGCCTTCAGGCTAACCACAGTAGCGTTACATAATCACTGTCAGCAAAATAAAAGTAACATTTCTAGACATTTCAAACTGTGTTGAAATTTCAACTATAACTATCCAGAATGACCTAGACATTTAAATAAGAAAGGAGCACTAAGTAGCTAAAAGCCCATGCACTCAGCACTGCACTCAAAAACTGTCCCCTCACACTTTTGTTCAAAACCTACAGACTCTTACTTTGAACTAATTCTAATCAGGTATGCAGTCTGGCTTCTTAACCCCTAGACAGGTAGAGGTGGTAAATTATAACAAACTCCTGGAGGGAGAGAGAGCGATTGCAATGAAAAGTGATAGACTGGCCAGGCATGGTGGCTCACGCCTGTAATCCCAGCACTTTGGGAGGCCGAGCTGGGTGGATCATTTGAGGTCAGGAGTTTGGACCAGCCTGGCCAACATGGTGAAATCTCGCCTGTACTGAAAATACAAAAATTAGCCGGGTGTGGTGGCGGGCGCCTGTAATCCCAGCAACTTGGGAGGCTAAGGCAGTTCGAGACCAGCCTGGACAACATGGTGAAACCCTGTCTCTACTAAATTGCTTGAACCTGGGAGGTGGAGGTTGTAGTGAGCTGAGATCACGCCACTGCATTCCAATCTGGGCAACAGAGTGAGACTCTTGTCTCAAAAAAAGAAAAGAAAAGAAAAGAAAAGTGATAGACTGAGAATGAAAAAAAGAATGAAGGTTGGCAAATTTCTTATATCAAGATCAGAAAGTACTTTAGACGTCATGTACCACACCACCTCTGTTGCAACTACTCAGCTCCACCACTGTAGCTCAAAAGCAGCCACAGACAATACCTAAACAGATAAGTGTGGCTCTGTGCCAATAAAACTTTATTTACAAAAACAGGTGGTAAGCCAGATTTGACCTGCAGGCTATAGTTTGCCTACCCATAAAATACAGGAAAGCTTCAAAGCCAACACAGTGATGGTAGTTTGGAGCTGTATCATTAAGAAACACCGCAAAAGCCCTTCAGATACCTGGTATTACTGAGTAGCATGGTCCTTGATCATAAAATTATAGAATTTTAGAAATGTCAACAACCTTAGGAGTCTTATGGTCCAATTCTTCATTTTTATAGATGAAGAAATAAATGCTCAGAGATGTTCAGAGACTTGCTAAAGGTCACACAGTGAATCAATGATTAAACTTGAATTACAAGTAGAGTTCTGATTCCAAGTTTAGAACTCTTTCCATGACTCCACGTCTATTATTTTAGCCTTTCAGTAACAATGGAATGGAGGAAAACCTCATTTAATTAAAAGACTACACCCTCGAGATTGTTAAGATTCTGGAATCACTAAAGTATACAGTGGTAGATGTTTATAAAGATGATTTTAAATCAAGTCAAAGGTTAAATTAGGTTTAATGTACTCAGAGAATGTAACTTCAGAAGCAGTGCTAAAATATCACATTTCAAATAATTAAAAAATTAATATATGTGGAAATTTGTATTCTCCCTTGTGTTTGGGAAAATGAAGTCTCACTGTCTATTAGTATAAGAAGAAAAGCTGGCCTCTGAAGTTGATACGTTTAGACATGCTCATCTGAATAAATTCTGACCGGTTTCAGGGCAGCCCAAGAATCACCAGGCACTGGCTGGCCCTAAGTAATTTCTCTAATTGCTGGAGCCACATATTCATTCAATTGCCTCATTCAACTGAAAAATAAAAGCCACCCTTGGTCCCTACCTTTCTGATCTTTCCCTTTCCTATCATTAGCAATGTCTTCTGCTCCTTTTCTGAATTAATTAGGAAATAAAAATAGAACCCTGACATGTTTATAAAGATGCAGAGTGCTGGTTAAACATCAAAGAACAGAGGTTGGGAACACGGAGGTGACAAATTTTATTTCTGTGATGACAAGTTAGAGTCCTCCTGCCAGCTGGCCCTTGCCACAGCCAGAAGTATGCACCTGTCTACAGAGAATTCAGGGAAGAAGGAGGAGCTGAAAAAGACTTGGGGGCCCCCCTTGGCCTTCCATGCCATGCAAATGAGTTCTAATTGCTCAGGGTCATTGAACAGGGTTCCATGTGGAGCTTCCATGACAGCTCCTGGCAGAGAGGGAGGCAGGGAGACAAACTCTGTTAGCCTGACTACAAAAGTGGTCCTGTTTCTGCTTAGACCCTAGAGCAGGACTCTGGTTTGAGGATTTCACCTCTCCCTACCTTCTGCCATACAGGAAAAGGGAGAAGGGGGACACACATCACCTAGTGCTTCTGAGTGTCCCCGAGATGCACTTCTAGTTTGACAGTCCTGCCAAAGGAAATGAGAAGCGATAAGTGATCCAGCCCCGATTAGATCAGCTGCCCTGGGAAAGGTGCTGAGCCAGAGATATTTCACTGAAATAAGGAGAATCTTGGGAATAGATTTCTGGCAAGCAATCCCGAAACAGATATGGTCTGAATTGGAAATAGATTTCACGTGCAGATAAAGTCTAATAAATGGCAGGTCACTCAAAAATTGTATATCATCAAGTCTCATACAGTGTCTGTGAAGTTTGTTATCAATAATTTAACACGAGAAGAGCCTAGCCCTTAGCAAATATTTAATTTCAAAACATACCTACTGATTTACTCAGATACAGCATACATAGTATATTAAAAATATATTGCAAGAAGCCAAACGCCAATAAAGCTTCACTTAGAAGACTAGCACGCTTTTTGCTTTCCAAATCCCGTTAAGGAAGGGAAGGGCCTTCCCTCCACAGAGCTAGTCCAACAGCAGTTTTTAAATTGCACTGGAGAAGAAATGTGCACATAGACAATACCTGAGCCCCTTCATTCCCAGGTCAAGCAACATGCCAGATAACACACATACAAGTACTGGGGACAACAGTTAAGGTCCCCATCAGACTATGCATGCTGTGCCTAAGGGCCATAAGAGGATTAAAGCAGGGTCATGGTCAGGCGCATAATCCCAGCACTTTGGGAAGCCGAGCATCACTTTAGCCCATGAGTTCGAGACCAGCCAGCCTAAGCAACATGGGGAGACCATGTCTCTATTTTAATTAAAAAAATTAGCAGGCTTGGTGTGGGGGTGCCTGTGGTCCCAGCTACTCAGGAGGCCAAGGCAGGAGGATCCCTTGAGCCTGGGAGGTCAAGGCTGCAGTGAACCATGATTGTGCCATTGTACTCCAGCCTGAGCAAGACCCCGTCTCCAAAAATAAAATAAAGTAAAAATAAAGCCAGGTCCTTAGTAGCCAAGAGGAGTCATTTTTTAAGGAGATCGGAGGCAAAAGGAATTCTCTCCATGGCCACTGTTTGCAATTATTGTTGATCTGAGCCACTCTCCCTTCAGCCCCTACTCAATCATTCACTTTACTCCAAAGCAGATCCTCACCTCTTCCTGGTGGAAAAGTGCCACCCCTGCGCAGCCAACATCAGCAACAAGTGTTCTAGAAAAACGGATGTTTTCTAAGAGAATGGTAGTTCCTTTAACCAAGTTAAAAACCGAGGCATGGTCTAATAAGGACACATTCATTCCATGGTTGTCACTTCCCGAATAAGGTTTCCAGTCTTCTCTGGGGGGGGCAGTGATAAAGGCCTGGCAGAGATACACTTGGTGGCTGGCAGGGAGAGAGCAGAGAGAGAACCAATGGGTGCCTCCAATCATCTTCTACCCATGAAATGGGGAGGGGACCACTGAACTGAGAGCTTGAGGGAGCTTGGTGCCACTCCCAGCTCTGCCCCCTGCCAAGCCACAGCCCCAAGATTCCACCCACCATCTCAAAGGGCCCTTCCCTCCCGTAGTATTGGAACATAACTATTATCAGCTCTCAGCAGAAGGATTTCCTACCGCTTTCCATTGCTATGCTGGAATCTCAATGGGAAGCTTCTCTGATCGTCCTACAGGCAGTGGCTGGAACAAGAAAAGAAGACTGAGCCAAATGTCAGGAGATCCGGCTCTTAACCGCCAAGCTTATCCAGACATGCAAAGACCTCCGAGGCTCCTCCAGCTCTTCAAATCTCTTCCCTATGAAAATCAGAATTGCCTTTACAGCTTTAAAAAAAATTATAAATGTCTAGTTCTTCCGTATGTTGCTGTGCCTTTACAGGGGAGGAAGGGTATACTGGAACTCTAAAATATTCTACCACTACCCCCACCAGCCGATCTGTATGCAAACATACCTAACAAGGCCAGTGGAAAGTTTAAGCAGATTCAGGTAAGAAAATCACAAAGTTCTCTAAGCCAAAGTGAGGTGTTGATAGCAAGGCTGTCTATACTGGCTCTGATGAAAGCTAACTCAGACTCAACGTTTCTCCTTCATAAACTGCAATCATCCTTCCTCTTCTGTTTTCCCTGACAAAATCCCCACCTTTCTGCCAGCCCACAAAGGGGACCCCCAAGAGATACTGACTCTAGAAGGCCATAGTTAAGATCACTCTAGTAATGACCGTGAAGGACCTTGCTGCCTGGGTAGGCTCACAGGTCGGCCGGTGATCAACCACTTGACCCTTGAGATTCATGATAGAGATGGCACAAAGGAAACTGGGAGGTCGTTTTGGGTCAGTAAACCCTGGCTGGGTTGGGGATGACAGGGAGAAGGGATGAACACTATAATAAACTCAAGCAAGAGGGGCTGGAGAAACTGCCCACTCCCTGCTTTTACCAAAGGCAGGTCCTCTCCAATGCTGGTGAATTCTCTGCAAAGCAAAAACCCAGTCTGCGACTCACTGTTACGGCCAAACACAAAGCACAGCTCCAGAGCACACAAACCACTAACTATGTACAAGTCAGCATTTTGGAAGCAGAAGGAACTGCCACACTCAGGCCCTTGGAGACTGCTTAGGGGAAGCTCTTTTCCTCTCTCGTGGCATCTCTTGATTCAAAATTCAACTTAGGTCCCAAATCAGAGTATACTGATGGTCCCTAACAATTGTTTCTTATTTAGGGTTAGTAACCCCAGTTCATGCTTTTGTCTACTTTGAGAAGCACTAGGCAAAGTCGTGGCCACATGATTGGCTCCCAGGGCTGGCCTGGGGCTGGCAACTGCTCTCCAGCCTCCACGGCAGCACCTGTGAAACTCTTCATTCAGCAGAACTGGTGACCGGATGCTTCCATGCCTCACCAATAAGCTCCCTGCTCTGAAGTTAGGCTAAGTAGAAGAAGAATCGGGTCTTTGATTTTTGCACAAGGTCTCATGGAACCAAATTCCATGGCTGACACCGTAAGTGACTTGTTTTTGGTCGGTTCGACACCTCTGGTGGCTCTCAAGTTTATTTTCCAGAGACACCCATCTTAGGCAATTCTGGGACCCCCAGAGGGGAAATGTTAGAAATATCAAAACAGCCACGCAATCTCACATTTAGCACATTGTAGAACAATATAAATTTAGGGCATTTAGACCACTTTATATTAACTAATTTAGAAAAGGTTGCTTTCGCAGACTTTGCCGGCTGCTTTTCACTGCCAAACTAAATACTCCACTTTAAAATATGCCCCTGCATACTCATGTGATTTCTCCTTTTAGGCTAGGAATGTAATGTTGACATAAATGTCAAATAAAATTAATGAGAGAATGGGCCCTCAAATGGTACTCCTGTGAAGGGAATTTGTTAGACTGGGACCTCTGAGCCCAAACATATATATAATTATATAACACTCAGACGAGGAAAGAATCTAAATGTTAAGCTTTAGCAAATTTATCACCTTTATCAGAAATGCTGTTACCTACAGGAAAAAAAAGGCAGGTTGTAAGTAAATTAAGATGAAAATACCATCAGATTAGAAGTCTGTTACGGCAAGCTACTGCAGAATTAGAAGGGTGGCCCATCTGCTGGGTATCGAATCCTTCCCTTATCTGTATAGAATTCGGATCAGATGTCTTCTGTTCCCCCAAACACTTCCGCTGTTGACTTTGCAAATGGACCTCCTCCCGGCCAACCCAGCTCCTTCTTTCCCTCTTCCATCTCTCCCAACTGGCCACTTAGGAAGAGTAAAAATGGCAATTAGAATAGTAACAGCTATTTTTACTTAATAGCCAAAGAACTGGATACTAGCAGAGTGCCTGACTTCATCCATATGCTGATACAGAGCTACTTTGTCTGATATTTGTAGTCTTAAAAATCTTCCCCAAGTATAGTAGAATCAGAGAAAATCACTCTAATCATTGAAAAGAGCCCTGTGCTGAGTAAAGCAGCCAGTCTTCTCTTGTCACAGTAAAAGGCTCGGAGTAAAATTTCCCATAAACACAGGGGAAGCCTAAATTTACCCACATGCCAAGGAAAATGGCAAGAAAGACCCATGTGTAGCCAGAGCAAGTCTCTGCAGAGGTTCTGTGAATGTCTGGGGTGTGAGTTAATGCCTAGAGGGGCGGAGTTTCCAAGAAAACAGCTATGGTGTTTTTCACACTTCAGAAGTGAATCCTAAGGACTAGACTCTACTCATCGCATTCCTTTTTCATACACTGATCTCAAGCACAATCATATAATTTTGAAAATTCACGATGTCTTCCCTGAATAAAATTATAAGGACAGGTTTCTATTTCCTTCCAGTTACCTAGATACTTCTGTCTTCTGGAAAACCCCCAAAAGACCAGTAGGCGAACCACGAAGGTCCTAGGAGTGATTCCTCCAATGGTGGGAATCATAAAGAGATCAAAAACCTGCAAATTCACGGCAAATGATGTCATGATGAAATGATGCCACACATCTTCACAAAGTTCGCAAAATCCATATATTCCTGAGGCAGTCACAGGGAATTTCTAATTAAATTACAGGGAGGGGAAGAGAAAACATCTAACTACCAGCTTCAAACACGCTCCTTCTGTTCACTAGGAAGTCATTCTTACCCTGGGTAATGTGGAATGTCTCCTTTGGACCTGGAGAAATTTCTCCATTTCCTCTTTCTTTTTCTTCAGGCCATCAGTTCATCATGAACAAATATGGAAATTTTCCTGAGGAGGAAATTCAACTACCAAAATAACTCCTTCATAATTCACACGTGCAATCACAACGGTGATTAATAAAAACCTGAAACAGCTCCTAAAAGCCTAAAGCATTAATTACTCTGTTAGATGTCAGGACTCTATGAAAACCTATGACAGCGGGTTACTCAGGCAAATTAAATCATGTGAACTTACAGTGGAAAAAGAGAAATCTTCCCTTGGTGGATTTGCAACCTAGTAAATGTATGCTTTCGAAGAGAGGTGACCAACCCACAGCTCTTCAGGGCTCTATATTTCAACCTTGAAAGACATATGAAAGGGAAAAAATGCCATTGCAAATTGAATTTATGCTGGGATGAAAGGTAATATAATATCCTTTGAAAGACCTAAAATGGATGAATGATACTTTTCCATTAAAGAAGAAACTAACTCTCTTTGAATGTCTAGTGTGTCCTGCCCTGGGCTTTTGCAACACCAGATGCCTGCTTCTCTTCCGGCAACTTCAGTGAGAGTTCCTTCTCAGCGATTTTTGCTAGCTCATCTTTTTGCAACTCATCTTGACATTTTAGTGCTCAGGACTCTGTCCAGGCACTTCTGTCTCTTCTTCGCCCTCTCTCTGGATGATCTTGCCCAACCGTCTAGCTACAGACACCACGTCCATGCTGATAAGTCAGATTCTCCATGACTCTCCCCCTGAGCTCCAGATGGGTACATCCAGCTGCCCCCACCCCGACACATGCAACAGGCATCTCAAACTTAGGCTGACCAACACAGAATTCTTGTTCTCCACTTCCCCACCCAAAATGTGTTCACTCCAAGTCTTTCCAATCTCAGGAAATGATACCACCTTCCAAAATTCTAAAATAATCCTCCATTCCTCCCTTTCCCTCACCCTTCATTTCTGATCTGTCAGCAAGCCCTCTTGACTCTGCTTCCACACACATCCTGAACCTCTCTTCTTTTTGCCATTCCATGTCCTCACTCTAGCCAAAGCCCCCTTTTTCTCTCTTAGACGCTGTCACTCCTCATAATTGCTCTCTCTAATTCCATCCTCCACACAGTAGCCAGAATGATTTTTTTGTTTTGCTTTGAGACAGGGTCTCTCTCCTTTGGCCAGGCAGGAGCGCAGTGGCAAAATCACAGCTCACTGGAGCCTCAACCTGCTGGGCCTAAGTGATCCTCTCACCTCAGCCATCTGAGTGTCCGGGACTACAGGCACATGCCAACACACCTGTCGAACTTTTTAAAAGTTTTTGTAGAGATGAGGTCTCACTACATTGCTCAGGCTGGTCTCAAACTCTTGGCCTCAAATAATCCTCCCGTCTTGGCCTACCAAAGTGCTAGGATTACAGGCATGAACCACCATGCCCGGCCCTTTTTTTTTTTTTTTTTAAAGACAAGGTCTCGCTCTGTCAGCCGGGCTGAAGTACACTGGCATGATCATGGCTCACTGCAGCCTCAAACTCCTGGGCTCAAGGGATCCTGCCATCTCAGCCTCCTGAGTAGCACGGACCACAAGCACATGCCACCACGCCTGGGTAATTTATTTTATTTATTTTTTAATCTTGTAAAGATGGGGTCTTACTATGTTGCCCAGGCTGGTCTCAACTCCTGGCCTCAAGTGATCCTCCTGCTTCAGTCTCCCAAAGTGCTAGGGTTACAGGCATGAGCCACTGTGCCCAGACAAAACATTCTTTTAAGAATATAAATCTAATTCAGTGACTTTGCGTAAAGTCCTCTAGTCATTTCCCAGTATACCAGCAATAAAATCCACATTTCTCTTGCCCATAAGCCCTGAGGTGATGGGGCACTGCCATTTCTTCTCCCAGCCATTCCACAACTCACCTACCTCCAGCCACACAGGTCCTTCTTCCTGTTCCTCAGACATGCAAGCTAGTCCCACCTCGGGACCTTTGCATGTACAAGGCTAGCATCTTATCTGCAGGGAACCCTTATCTGGCCACCCTTACCAAATGGTGCCACTACCATTCTTTCTCATTTTTTTACCCTGTATGGTTATTTCATACCCCATAGTATCTTGCATATTTATTTGTTTAGCTGTTCGTTATTTCCTCGTGTCTTCAATTGAATCATGGGAGAACCCTTACTCTCTCACTGTTACGGAGTACATACCCAATAATACTTAATAAATACATAAAGGAATAAATATATTTCTCTATATTTTTCCCTAACTTTATGAGATAGCTTATTCCTATTCTGAAAAGAAAAAAAAAACGAAGTTCCCAGAGTTCAGTGCGAAGTTATAGAGGTAACTGAAGGCAAAGCCAGAATTCGAACCTGAATTCATCTGACTCCAAAACTCATATTTCTAAACACCAGATTGGTCTTTCTAGCAGAGCCTAGAAAATCAGTCAAGAGCAGTAATTTTCCTCCTAAGATTCTCCAGAAATAAGTTTCCTGGGAACTTATATTCAGCTCTTTAACCACAATTACCTCATCTATAAAATGGATGAACAAAATGAGTTTCTTACAGACATGTTAGGAGGAATAATTTCCCTCCAGATTACAAGGTGTTCTGTAAACTCTCAGAGGATAGTTTTCCAGGTACCATGCTGAGCAGTTTTAGCCAAAACCTGTTCTGTGCTGAAAGGAAACCACTGCCAAGGGCTCTCAGTCAAGCTGGGTTAATTGTATAAATACAGTCAGGAGCTAAGGACCACATAATAGTGCCATATATGGACTACACTTTCTCAAAACCCTTTAAGGAGATGCAGTCTCATCCTACTGGAAAATGCTACTCAAAGGATGGTAATAGATGATTTCTAGATGGTCCCCCACCTCCTCCCAACTTCCATCTGTATGATTCTCTGTGCTAACACCTGATCCCCCTCCAGAATTGAGACAGCTCTCCCTTAAATATGTGTTCCCTAAGGATCTTGACCTGGTTTGATTTCTAGTGGGAATACATTTGCTCCATAATTGATGCAAGTTGAGGGCAAGGGACATGACATTACTTTATTTCTTCTAAATCAAATTAAATCTGAATCCCAAAGCCTCACTTAATGGAAATTTAATTTCAATTATGTTTTTAGGGACCTTTTCCCCTTCTGGGGTCAGAGGGACATTGTGGGGGCTTACATGGTACCTAGAGAATAAGGGGAAATGGCCAGGTGTGGTGGCTTATACCTGTAATCCCAGCACCTTGGGAGGCCAATGTAGGAGAATCACTTCAGCCCAGAGGTTCGAGACCAACCTGGGCAACATAGTTAGACTTCAACTCTACCAAAAAAAAAAAAAAAAAAAAAATTAGCCAAGCATGGTAGTGCATGCCTGTAGTCCCAGTTACTTGGGAGACTGAGGTGGAAGGATTACTTGAGCCTGGAAGGTCGAGGCTACAGTAAGACGTCATCACGCCAATGTACTCCAGCCTGGGTGACAGAGTGAGACTCTGTCTCAGAAACAAAAACAAAAAAGGCCAGGTGCAGTAGCTCATGCCTGTAATCCCAGCACTTTGGGAGGCCGAGGCAGGAGGATCACCTGAGGTCAGGAGTTCAAGACCAGCCTGGTCAATATGGTGAAACTTTGTCTCTACTAAAAATTTCAAAATTTACTGGGCACAGTGGTGCGTGCCTGTAATCCTATCTACTCAGGAGCCTGAAGCAGGAGAACTGCTTGAACCCAGGAGGTGGAGGTTGCAGTGAGCCGAGTTCATGCCACTGTACTCCAGCCTGGGCCACAAACGGAAAACTCTGTCAAAAAAAAAAAAAAAAGAGAGAGAGAGAGAAAGAGAGAGATTGAATAGGAAAAAAGCATGTGGTTTTCAGTTCCCAGGGTCACTTGCATGATACGTGTCATCCGACTATTCCCCACTACCCATTCTTTTCCCTCCAAACCAAGTAGGACCACAGGAGGGCTTGGCTGTGGCTCCCAGAGCCATGGTGTTTAATGTTAAGTCCTTCCAGCATCCACACGCTACCTTATCCCAGAGTTTGGCACATTCTTGTATGCCACAGGACAGTCGATAATGGTCTCTTCCACTTCAGGGATTCCCTTCCTAGAGTCAGAGAAGTCCAGCAGCCCTTCACAATCTCCCATCGTTCACACCGAACCATTTTGTATTCTCAGTTCCTAGCATCTGCCTTCCTCAAATTCTTGACTTTTATCCGGTTTCCTAACAAATGTCTGAGTTGGGGTTGACTTCTAGGTATCTGGAAACCCAACAATCAGCCCCAGGACACAAAGTTGTAACATCTCTCTGAGGCAAGGGAGTCCAGATTCAGAGTACAAACATTTCACTGTTTTATTGGGAAGGAAGAAAAATAATTCTTTAAGGTCTTCTGCAGCAGTGAGAATAAACACACTAATGTGTTCACCAAGTGTCATGCCACAGGTTCCCCATGTTCTCCTTTAATAATCTTAATAAATCTCATGGCTCCAACAGTTCTCCTCTCTGTGGGAAGCATGTAAATCATTATGTCCACCCTTATTCTCTTCCCAAGCATGTCTTGGTATTTTCAACTGCCTGCTACTCATCTCTACCAGGCTACACATCAGACACCCCAAACTCATGTCCAAAACGAAACTCATCATTTACTTCCCAGTCCCTTCTCCAAGGTTTTCTATTTCTATTAATAGCCATGCATAGTGTTTAGCACATAATCGGCATGCAATAACATTTTTTAAATTGGCGTATGAATAGATGAATAGCCAGCTGAGGAGCCAACTTACCTTAGCCTAAGTGTGAAGCCTAGGTGAGTTGACTTCAAATCACCTTTTAAAAACAGCTTTAGTGGGACATTATTCACACATTTAAAGAATGCAATTTGATAGGTTTTAACATATATACACACCTGTGAAACCATCATCATGATCATCATCTCCAAAAGTTCCCTCTTGCTCCTTTTAATCCTTCCCCCTGCCATCTCCCCTGCCATCTCAAATTGCTTATATACTTTCTGTCCTTAAAGATGAGTTTGCCTCTCTCCCTCTTTCTCTTCTTCTTTCTTTCTCTCTTACATTCTTTTTTTTTCTTTCTTTCACTCTTTCTTTCTTTTCTCTTTCTTTCAAAAAAAAAAGATGAGTTTACATTTTCTATAACTGTATATATATGGAATCATATAATATATATACTCTCTTTTCTGATAGGGCTCCTTTTACTCAACACAATTATTTTGAAATTATTCCATGCTGTCATGTGTATCAATAGTTTATTTTTATTGCTGAAGAGTGTTCCATTATATAGATATACCACCATTTGATTTCTCATTGATCTGTCAATGGCATTTCCAGTTTGGTGTTATTGTAAATAAAGCTGCTATGAAGATTACAAACAAGGCTTTCATTTCTCTTGGACTGGCATTCTCGAGGATTGTAATGAGTACATCATATGGTAGTTATATGTTTACCTTTTTAAGAAATTGCTAAATTGTTTTTCAAAGTGATTGCTATGGTTTGAATATTTTTGTCCCTCAAAATTCGTTTATTAGAAACTCATCCCCAATGCAGCATTGTTGAGAGGTGAGGTGTCTGGGGAAGTGCTCAGTTCATGAGGTCTCTGCTCTCATAGGTGGATTCATGATGCTATAGAAGGGCTTTCAGGAGTAGGTTCTCTCTCTCCTGCTCTTTTGCCATGCAAGGACACAGCATTCATCCCTTTTCCCCTTCCACCTTCTGCCATTGAAGGATGCTGGAAGAAGGCCCAATGCCAGCACCTTGATCTTGGACTTTCCAGTCTCCAGAACTGTAAATTTGTGTTTTCTCTCACTCTCTCTATTTTTATTTTCATTTTTTGAGATGGAGTCTCACTCTGTCGCCCAGTGTGGAGTGCAGTGGTACCATCTCAGTTCACTGCAACCTCAGCCTCTGAGGTTCAAGCAATTCTCCTGCCTCAGCTGCCTGAGTAGCTGAGATTACAGGCACACGCTACCACATCTGGCTAATTTTTGTATTCTTTGTGTACCATTCACTCTAATCAAACTCACTTATAAGCCCCTGTACCCATTCACCTCACACTTTCCTCTATAATTTTGCGGATGCTGTTTCCTTCGTTTTAAATAACTTAATGCCTTCCTCACCTACAGTTTTGCCAATTTGAATTCTATTGATCCTTCAAGTCCCAGAAGAGATGCTATATTCATTCTCAAGTGTTTCCTGAACCTAGTTTGAGAGTAAATGTTTCCTTAGCCAAGTTGCCAGAAATTTGTTTTTCTTCTGCCATTTCTAACTTTCTACCTTGATTTCCTACTTATTTGTTGTTGTTTTACGTAGGAAAAGTAAATGTGCTTAAGTCACGTCTGCTTTATCATATGTATGTTAGAGAAATTCGTTCCCCCCAGATCTTTGAAGTTTACTTTACCCAAATTCATTCATTAAACAAATATTCCCTGAGCATCTACTATGGGTCAGGCATTACTAGAGGCCCTTGGGATATATCTATGAGCAAAACAGAGTCTTAAAAAACTCTCTGCCCTTGCAGAGTTGACATTCTAACAGAGGGAGACGAATATAATAAAGAAATAATAGGCGGGTCTGAGTACAGTGATATTTACAACTAATTGACCATAACAAGTTATAGATTTCTTTGCTCCTTCTCCCATTCCACTTGACTGGCAAAACAAAAAAAAAAAAAAAAAAAAAAAAAAAAGAAAAGAAAAGAAAAGAAATAATAGACACAACAAATAGTAGATTACATAGTATGCTGAAAGATGAAGAGTGTTTGGCAAAAAGAAAAGGTAGTGCAGGGTGAAGGAGATGAGGGATGCTGGAGATTCCAGGGGTGGGGAAGGTAACAATTTTAAATAGGTGGTCAGGGTGGGTTTACATGGGAAGTAACATTCAAGTGAAAGCTTAGGTGAGATGAGATGGTAGCCATGAGGCTATCTGGGGTTACTCCTTGTTGTCTATGCCTCATCATCTTCCTACAGTCTACAGACCACAGGTCATGAGGTGGCATCTCTAACCGATTCAGCTTGGTATCTTCCCTCTCAAATTACCCAGCACCAATGCCTGGCCTGGCATCCCAGCTCAACAGTATTTGCTGAATGAATGATAGAATAAATGAATGCATGGACAGGCTTCAAATCTGCTGGGAAAACATCAAAAAATAAGGAATAAAACGAAAGAAGGATGTAAGAAAAGAGAAGAGGAAAAAGGTTAATACAAGAGAGGATGCCAAAAGCTGAGGCTAAAAACGAAAAAAGAAAAAGCTACCAAAGCACTTCTCACAAGAGAAACCTTGTCATGGACTCTGTGGAGGTTTTAGGTTCCTGATCACAAAACCAGCAGCAGAAGCTCATTTGGTCTCCTATGCTTATCACAGATTAGCATGAGGTTCTTGAAGATGTCATACTATCTCCAGAAATAAGCTATTAAACCACTCAATTGCAACTACTCTCCCCGATCCTGATTCAAAAAGTGTGTGTTATCTGAGGGAGACTGATGAAAAGGTACACTGTTTTTGTTTGTTTGTTTGTTTGCTTATGCCTCTATGTGAGAAAATATTTAAGATGGCTTACTCAATGCAGGGGATGCGGGGCGGCAGATTTAAACTAAACAGGCTCTCCAAACGCTCGCCCTGATAAACCTCAAGTTCTGATATTCCCTCCCACCATTTCACTAGTGTGCCTTTACTACTGGTGAAGTGCATCCATCAGTATTTATTTGCTAAAAGACACAGATTTGATTCTAAGCTTTTCACATCGATGCAAAAAGGGAAACATTTTCAATTACATGACTCGGTATCCATAAGATAAAAGCAAATCAACTATTTGTCCCTGAAGATCTTTATAAAGAGCTCACTATAGGTATTAGGCAGTGTACTCCAGAGAAACAGAACCAGTAGATGTACAGACATTTATAGAGATTTCTTTTAAAGAACGGGCTTGCACAAGTATATGGGCTGGTAACTCCAAAGGGTACATTGGCAGGCTGGAGACCAAGGGAAGAGCTGATGTCACAGTTCAAGTCCAGAGGCCACGTGAAGGCAAAATTTCTTCTTTCTCAGGGGCACCTCAGTCTTTTTCTCTTAAGTTCTTCAACTGATTGGGTGAGGCCCACCCACATTATGGAGGGTGATCTGCTTTATTCAACATCTGCTAATTTAAATGTTAATCTCCTCTAGATAATCCCTTCACAGCAACACCTAGACTGCTGCTTGACCAAATATCTGGATATTTTGGCCTAGCCAAGTTAATACATAAAATTAACTACACTGTCTAAAGCAGGATCTGCAAATGCAAATGCCCACAAGAACCAGGCAGACAAAGAAAGTGAGTGTAGCCAGTGTCAGATGATAGAGAACGATAAGGACTGGGGTCATCTAGAAGGCATATGCCTCATCTAAAGGCAATGACATTGAAGAATTGTCATTGTGGGAGATGTGTGGGAGAAGCAACATTTATCTCAGGGTAAGAAAGCCCAGGAATCAGGCCAGGCACGGTTGCTCACACCTGTAATCCAAACATTTTGGGAGGCAGAGATGGGCAGATCACTTGAGGTCAGGAGTTTGAGACCAGCCTGGACAACATGGTGAAACCTCGTCTCTACTAAAAATATAAAAATTAGCCAGGCATAGTGGTGGGTGCCTATAATCCCAACTACTCGGGAGGCAGAGGCAGGAAAATTGCTTGAACCTGGGAGGCGGAGGTTGCAGTGAGCTGAGACCACACCACTGCACTCCAGCCTGAGTGACAGAGCAAGACTATCTCTAAATAAATAAATAAATACATAGCAAGCCCAGGAATCATAGTTTAGGTAAATTAACAGATATGACAATGGGTATATGGGGGCTTTTTCTGTTTTAGTATCTGACATAGTTTGGATCTGCGTCACCTCTAAATCTCATGCCAAATTGTAATCCCCAGTGTTGGAGGTGAGAACCGGTGGGAGGTGACTGGATCATGAGGATGGATTCCTCATGAAAGGTTTAGCACCATCCTCTCGGTGCCATCCTCAACAATGGTGACTTCTGGCGAGACCTGGTCATTTATGTGTGTGTGGCACCTCCTCCCTCTCTTGCTCCTGCTCTGGCCATGTGACATGCCTACTCCCCCTTTGCCTTCTGCCATGATTGTAAGTTTCCTGAGGCCTCCCAGAAACCAAGCAGATGCCAGCATCATGCTTCCTGTACAGCCTGCAGAACTGTGACCCAATTAAACCTCTTTTCTTATAAATTACCTGGTCTCAAGTATTCATAGCAATGCAAGAATGGCCTAATATAGGGCAAAAAAACAATACCCAGGAATCATGACTTGGGCAAAGTAAAAATTCAGCAATGAGTGTAAGTAAGCTTTTTTGTTTTAGCATCCAGAAACTTAGCAACCATCAACACTGCCCTATGACACAAAGATAAAGCACGATTCCGGGAATGCTCCAGGCTAACCTCATGTTATATAGAAAGATCTCGAATGGCCAGGTTAAATTCAGGAACAGGTTGGATAACCAGCAATCTTCCATAGACACCACCATGCCTAACCAAATATTGGAAAGGTATTGGGTAGCAGTATATTTGCAGTTAAACTCCTGGTTGGCACCTGGACTGTAGCTCTCCTGTATAGCTAGTTCAGTATAAAGATATGTGATTTAAGGCATAGTAAGGGTAGGGCTGCTGTATTCATGAAGAAGGATTTGGCAAAGACAGAAACCCAAGGCATTCGGTACCCATGGGCAAAGCCAACGCTCCTCTGAATAAACAATGATTTCAGAACACTTTAGTACACAGACAACTGGAGCATCAAGTTCCCATGACTGAAACGCTTCTAGCCTAGAATTTTGTGAAACCTAATCAAACACACATCTTTTAAAGGGTGTACAATGTCTTGCTTCTGACCATGCAACTTCTTAGTTTGGCTGCAAAGATTAACTAGTTGCAAAACATATGCCACAAATCAAGTGACTTGCTGTATGTTATTATTAACTATAAGCCAAGTCAAGGTTGGGAAATATCTACCCCCAAAAATTAAATATTTGAACTGCAGTCATTTTTTTTTCTGATAATAATTAACCAGCACAGCTGTTTACCATGTGCACTCTCAAATCATGAGACTAAAACACCCTTGCCCTTGTATGAGATGATGCGTTCTTCTAACATCTAGAAAAGATACACCCTTCTCTCCAGACCACTACCTAGACTTACAAAAGCATTTCAGATTTGCCTATAGGTGTGAGCCACTTAAAAATACAATAAAATTGTTGGAACCTTTAATAACTTCCACAAAATCAAATCATTGCTAAAAGTCAAATCAGTCTCATTTTGAAATATCTCAAGATGGCAGAATGCACCACCAGTTCCTTGAGCCTGGTTGTGGTACTCTTCACAATTTGAGAATCCCATGGCCCATGCCAGGCCTCAGAAAAGTTTCCTGTTGCCAGCTTTGACTGCATAAAGGGAAGAGGAAGAAAAAGCGCACCCAGTCAAGGTCTACAGGAGACAGTTGCAGCCACACTGTGCAGCATGAATTTGAAATGCTGCGAAGGCAGCCCAGGACTGGAAGTTGGATGCTTTCTACCCTGAAACCACTTAGCAACAGTCAAGATGCAGCTTCTTAAAATCATGAGAATGAAGTCGGGGGTGCCTATTCCTAGTGATTTTTATTTTCCATAATAAGCAAATCCTGAGAAGGGCTGTGTGGCTGTATTCACATCACAAAGCTCCTAAGGCTATTTTAAGAGCACCCTGTTTCTGCTTAGGAGAGGAAGAGAAACTCAGCCCCTTCAGGCACCTCAGAGCTGTCCCAACTTCCCCTCCTGACTCCTCCATTCCGAACACTTTGCAAACAAGGCAGCTTGGCCAAAGAGGGCAGCAGTGCTTGGCACAGGGGATGGACTGACGCCTGGCAGGGCCCAGGTTTCCTGGGCATCTAAGCAGCCAAAAGGAAGAGGAACCTACTAGGGGTTGGATATAGCACCAAGCTGATGTTACCATTTGAATCTACCTACCTGCCAATGAGAAATAATAGAGAAGATTTTTTTTTAAGCTCAGAAATGGAAAAAGGGCAGAGTATTTCAATGATGATGGAAATGGGCAAACCAATCAATGAATGATACTTAAGCCCTCATGCTTGACCTGTAAGTAAACTGAAGATGTGCAAGTCATCCTTTCTGCCCTGGGAGGGTTAACATTAACCCACAAGGACAATGAGATGGGGAAAGGAGACCACAGCAGATGAGGAAGATGAAGTAATTTCTGGAGACTGAGGGTATATGGAAAAGTGACAGCTGAACTCAGGCAGAAGGAGGAAAGCTGACACTCAAATTCCAGCAGAGGGGAGAATGGAGCAGAATCAAGTGCATTCACCCCGTTGAATCCTAAGAAGGCTCAGGAATTGGAGGCGCCAGATATAGACAAAGTGGGGATGAGGTGTGGGTTAGACTTGTTGGGGCTCAGAAAATAATACAACAAAGTGGAGGCTTCAGAAGCAACCTCAGAAGCAGAGTCTCTCTCTGACTTCCTCCTGCTCTCCTGCCTCTCACCCCTCAATCTCCTCCAAGGCAAGTCATAGAAACTAGAATTCCTCTTCCCCAAAGCAGGACATAGAAACCAGAACCCCTCTCCCCAGAGCCAGCCATAAAACCTACAAATACAACTCCAACCTTCCCCTCCCCACCCCTGCCTTTCTGTGCAAGAAATTCTCTGATCTACCTTGTCTGATAGTAGGTCATAAGAACCTCATTCCAGGGAAGGTCTGCCCCATACCTGGAGTGAAAGAATGCCACACAGAGAGGCCAGGAAGAATCTGAATGGTCAGGCCTTGCTGGGATCATTCTCTCCTTGTCCAATCACAGCTCTACCCTACTGTCCATTCTTCATCAAACTGAAGCATAAAAATGGATACTTTTCTCTGTATCTTTAGGTCTTCATTCCAAAGGCTCTTGTGTCACATAAAGCTATGATTAAGTAAATTTGCTATGGCTTTCTCTTGTTAACCTGTCTTTTGGTATAGGAGTGTCGGCCGTGAACTTTATGACAGGGAGAAAAGGGATCACCCTATTTCAAGCCTACAGAATCTACAATGAAAAGTTAGATCTTCATATTCTCAACCCTGGGAACCACAGCTCGGAAGAGAGCAGAGATGAGACATCAGACTGAAAAGCAGAGGGCAAAAGCTAAACTCCGTGCACTGAATGGTAAGAGCCCATGACCCCTTGCCCACCTGGCTCTCATTTATATTTCCCTGAAGACTTACGAAGTTGAACAACTTTTCACATGTTTATCTGACATTTGAATATCTTCTTTGGTGAAGCCCCTGTTTAAGACTCTTGTCCATTTTTCTACTGGGCTATTTTGTTTTCCTTGAATTGATTTGTAGGAATTCTTTGTATATCCTTCATATAAGTCTTTTATAAATTACAGATGTTGTAAATATCTCTTAATTTGCCTTTCATTCTCTTAATTGTGACTTCTGATGAACAAAAGTTCATTTTAGTATAAACCAATTTTATCTGTCTTTTCCTCTATAATTGATTCTTTTGGGTCCTGTGTAAAATTATGTTCCTAACCAAAATCGGGAGTATATTATCCCATATTGTCTTCTGGATATTTATTGTTTTGTTTCTCATATTAGGTCTAAAATGTACCTGGAATGGGTTTGGGTATATAGTGTAAGCTTAGAATCAAGTTTTATTATTTGTCTATATTGATATTCAATTGTCCTAGGACTGTTTATTTAAAAGACTGCCCTGTCCCCATTCCTCTGCAGTGCCAATTTTGTCATTAATAATATGTCTGCATATACACAAGTCTGGGTTTGGACTCTATTCTTTTTCATTATTCATTCATCTTTGCACCAATGCAATCCTTCGTCAATTACTGTAGTATAAAATAAATCTTAGTATGTGGTGAGGCAAGTCCTCTTATCTTATTCTTCTTCAAAAATACCTTGTCTAGGCTGGTACGGTGGCTCGAACCTGTAATCACAGCACTTTGGGAGGATGAGGTGGGTGGATCACTTGAGGCCAGGAGTTCAAGACCAGCCTGACCAACACGGTAAAACCTCCTCTCTACTAAAAATACAAAAATTCGTCAAGTGTGCTGGCGTGTATCTGTAATCCCAGCTACTTGGGAGGCTGGGACAGGAAAATCACTTGAATCCAGGAGGCACAGGTAGCAGTAAGCTGAGATCCAGCCTGGGCAACAAGTGAGACTCTGTCTCAAAAAAAAGTACCTTTTCTAGTCTTGGCATTTTGTGTTTCCATACAAGTTTTAGAATTAGCTTCTCAATTTTCACAAAACCGTCAGGATTTTGATTGGGATTACACTGACTCTATACATAACTTTGAGATGAATTGACATCTTTTAAAAATTAAGTCTTTCATTTCATAAACAAGATATATCCCTCCATTTATTTAGGTCTTTAATTCTCTCAATAGTGTTTTATGGTTTTCAGTATAGGGGTCTTCATATCTTTTGTTAGATTTATTCCTAGATAATTTGATTATTTTTATTCTAATGCAAATTCATGTTGTTTATAAAGAGAAATACAATGTATTTTTTTCATATTTACCTTTTTCCAGCAAACCTGCTAAATTCATTTTAGTTCCAACAACTTAACTGAAATTATTTTGAATTTTCTATATACTTTGTCATTTAGTCCCCCAATAATTATAGTTTTATTTATTCCTTTCTAATCCTAATACCTTTATTTATCTTTCTTATCTCATCATACTACCTAAGATCTGTTGTGCAATAATGAATAGAAGTGGTGATAGATAGCAGATTTGTCTTTTTTCCTACTCTCAAAGGGAAAGTTTTAACATTTTACCCATTAAGTATATTTCTTACTTTTTAATGATGTCGGCTATTTTTTGTATACATCCTTCTTACAGTAAGAAAACTTCCTTTTTATTAGTTTGCAGAAGAGTCTTTTTTTTAATGGAGGATAAATGTTGGATTACATCACATACATTTTCTACATCTACTGAGATGATCACGATTTTTTCCCTTTACACTGCTAATATACTAAGTAGCACTGACTGATTTCAAATATATTACCTTAACCTTGCATTTCTGGAAGATATCATGATGGAGTAATTTATTGCTGGATTCACACTGCTAATATTTTGTCTAGGATTTTATTTTATTTTATTTTATTTATTTACTGAGATAGAGTCTCGCTCTGTCACCCAGGCTGAAGTGCAGTGGTGCGATCTTGGCTCACTGCAACCTCTGCCTCCCCGGTTCAAGCGATTCTCCTGCCTTAGCCTCCCAGTAGCTGGGATTGCAGGCGCATGACACCATACCCAACTCATTTTTGCATTTTTAGTAGAGACAGGGTTTTGCCATATTGGCCAGGCTGGTCTCAAACTCCTGACCTCAAGTGATCCTCCCACCTTATCCTCCCAAAGTGCTGAGATTACAGCCATGAGATGCCATGCTTGGCCTTGTTTAGGATTTTAAAATTTATATTTATGAGTGAAACTGGCTGGGAATGTTCCTTTCTTTTAATATTTCAGTCAGGTTTTATATCAAAATTCTACTGGCCTCTTGAAACAAGTTGGGAGTATTCCTTCTTTTTCAATTCTCTGGTGGAGAGTTTGTGGAAAATATGTGTTATTTCTTCCTTAAACATTTGGTAAACTCAACAGTAAAACTATCTGGGTCTGAAGTTTTCCTCATGGGAAAGTTTGTAATTACATATTCATGAAGAGACATAGAGCAACTCAGCCTGTTATTTTTCTTACAGCAGTTTCAGCAAGTGGCATTTAAAAAGTTTTGTCCATTTCCTCTAAAATGTCAAATATATTGTCATAAAGTTTTTCATAATATTTTCTTACTACCTTTTAAATATAGTTATACCCTGTTTTCATTCCTAATATTGATTGTGCTATTTTTTCTTGATTAGTCTCACCAGGATTTATTGATTTTATTAGTCCTTTGGCTCTGTTGATTCTCCCTATGCTAAGTTTATTATTATTATTATTTCATTACTTTTTCTCTTATCTTTATTGTCTCCTTCCTTCTATATTGTAAAAAAAAAAATTAGTTGTTGTTCTTTTCTAACTTCTGGAGATTAATGCTTAGGTTATTTATTTTTAAACCTCTCTTCTTGTCTATTATATGCATTTGAGTCTTTAAATGTCCCTCCAGGCATTGCTTTAGATGCATTCCACAATTTTTGGTATGTCACATTTTCATTGTCATTACTTTCCAGATATTTTCTACTTTTCATTGCCATTTATTCTTTGACTTGTGATTGCTTAACTTCTAAACATATGGAAATTTTTCAGTTATTTTTTTGTAATTGATTTCTAGCTTAATGTCACTGTAGTTGGAAAATATACTCTATGATTTCCATCCTTTGAAATGTGTTAAGAGTTGCTTTATGACTCACCAAATAGAGAACACTGGCAAATATTCTATGTGTACTTGAAAGGAATATCTATTCTGTATTTGTTGTGTGCAATGTTTTATAACTAGATGATGTTTGTAAATTAACTTTGTTCAAATTTTCTATATCCTTATTTATTTTAATTGTCTCTAGATTTTATCAATTACAGAGAGGTATTTTAAAATTTCTAACTATATACATTTCTGTATTTCTCCTTGCAGGTCTTATAATTGTGTATGTTTATGAGAGAGAGAGAGACAGAGACAGAGAGAGAGAGAGAGAGAGGCAGTGCTCAAGTGAGCACAGTATAAGTAAATTGAATCTTTCTTATTATGAAATATCTCCCTTATCTCTAACAGCATTCCTTGCCTTATAATCTTTTTTTGAGTTAGCTATGCAGTCTTTCTTTTGCATGGCATATCTTGCTATATTCTTTTATATTGGGCTCTTCTGTATGTTTATAAGAAAGGTATGTCTCTTTAAAGCATAGTTTTAAAAATCCAATCTAATAATCTTTTGACTTTTGAGTTGACTATTTAGTCAATTTATATTTAATATAATGGCTGATATTTAGATATAAATCTATTATTCTACTATTTTTTATTTGTCTCATCTATTCTAGGATCTTTTTCTCCTATTTTTCACCTTTGTTTGAATTTCTTAAGTATTCTTTATTATTCTATTTCCCCTCTTTGTTAGCTTGTTATTTATACTTTCTGCCATCAATCTTTTAAAGATTATCTAGAGTTTAAAACATGCATCCTAACTTATCAATGACTAACACAACTTGGTTATCACTTCCTGTATACTACAAGGAACTTAGAATAATTTAACTTCATTAACTCCTTTGGATTTACGTTCTACTTGAACTGTGTATGTTATTCCCTACATATTTTAAATTCCACAGTACATAATAATTATTTTATACAGTCAATATTTATTTCTTATTTCTATTCTAATTATTTATATTGCTCTTCACTCCTCCTTACATCTCTGAGCTTTGATCTGGGAGAATTTTCCTTCTGTCCAAAGGATACTCTTTAGGGAATATTTCC
Organism: Cacajao melanocephalus; assembly: GCA_963573385.1. Taxonomy (NCBI): domain Eukaryota; kingdom Metazoa; phylum Chordata; class Mammalia; order Primates; family Pitheciidae; genus Cacajao; species Cacajao melanocephalus. Next base: position 51,692 of record CAUYLG010066987.1, read on the forward strand.
TTTAGTATAGATCTGTTCATGACTTTTAAAAATTATTTATTCATTTATTTTTAAATAGAGACAAGGTCTCACTACATTGCCCAGGTCCTGGACTCAAGTAATCCTCTCACATCAGCCTCCCAACATGCTGGAATTACAGGTATGAGCCACCATGCTCAGTCTCATGATAATTTTTTTAATATCTTTAATTCTGCTTCATTTTTGAAAAATATTTTTGGTAGAGATAGAATTTATAGTTAATAGTTGTTTTCTTTCAGCAATTTGAAGATAGCATTCCATTTCCTTCTGACATCTACTGTTTCAGTTGAAAAGTCAGATGTCAGTCTTATTGTTCCTTTAAAGATAAGAGGTACCCACTCCCTAACCCTGATGCTTTTCAGCCTTTATCTTTGTTTTTGTTAAATAAAGGTTACCATGTTGCCCCTATGTTGTTCACTTTGCTTTTGTTTTCAGAAATTTTACTATTTTGAATCTTTGTATTTATCCTGCTTGGTGTCCTAGGGCTTCTAGATTCTGTGGCTTTGTGTGACTTGTTAGTTTTGGAATCATCTCAGCTATTTTTTTCCAATTATTTTTACGTCCCACTTTCTCTCTCTCCTCTCCTGCTGAATCTCCAGTTACATATATATTAGGCCTTTCCACCATGTTTAATATGTCTTTCACAATCTGATATTTATTTTCCATCTGAAACCCTATAAATGCTTTATCTTTAATATTTTCTTCTGCTCTATCTTCTAGTTCACTAACTCTCTCTTCAATTGCATCTACTCTATTGAACCCATCCATTTGGTTTTTTAAAGCTTAATTTTTTAAGTATAATTTACATACCGTAAAAGTCACCCATTGTAAGTGTACATTCAATGGTTTTAGTAATTAATTCAGTTATGCAACCATAACCATCACTGCAATCCAATCTTAGAGCCTCTCCATCACCCAAAAAAGTTCACTCTTTTAGATTTTAACTGCAGTAATTATATTTTTCAGTTCTAGAAGGTCCATTTGGTCTTATTTACAATTTTCAGTTCTCTGGCAGGGTTTTCAACCTTATCTTTTAATTCTTCAAACACATTAATCACAGTTATTGTAGGGACCATATCTGATTAATCTATCATCCAGATCTCTTGTAGGTATATCTAATTTGTTTATTTTTATTGGGTTTTTAAAATCATATCTGGTCTTCTCATGTGTCTATTATTTCTACTGACTGACAGATACAGTACATGAAAAACTATAGTGATGACATGAGGTTCTGGGAAAAGCATCTTCCTCTAAAGAGAATTTTTACTGTAGCTTCTGGCAGGCATCCAGGCTAGGGGCACTAATCTGAAATTATTTGGGATTTGGATTTAGTACCTATATTTTATTTCTGATTCTCCTAGACTTAGGGTTCTCAATGAAAGCCTAGGTTGTCTACCAGGGCTTCTGCTCCTTCACAGGACCTAAATACAATTACCACACCCTCAACCCCATGAACTCATTGGTTTCTTAATCTCTTAGCTGCTACTTTTTGAACTGAAATTTTTCCCAAGAAGATAAAACTCAAAAGCAGAGTTCACCTCTCTGAGTTTTCCACTACCCCTTACTCACCCCACCAACCCAGATCTTGGTTCTACAAGTCCCCATTGCCTCGATGGCTCTCCAATTTTTCCAAACTGAATTTATTTTTCTTTTTAATTTTGAGCAGCATTTCTCAGCAGAAGAGTTGACCAGAACAAACCTAATCTACTATTGCTAAATATATGCACTACTATTGTCAGTTAGATGACCATAATTTATCAAACCAGGATGTTCTTGAAAATGAAAGTAGACACTACTCGTGATAACATAGGGGCAGTAGGCATACAACAAATCTATCACAGACATGTCAGACTGTATGGTCACCCCTACAACAATGCATGGAGTGAATGAATTCTCTTAACAATCCAGAGGGATCAGAAAGGGCTCATTTCAACACAACATTTCAGAAGAAACAATTGAGACAGATTAATCTGATGCCCCGTGGAAATTCCACTGTTGTTTGTAGGGCCCCTTCTAAGCTCCTTTAGGGATTTAGCTTTTTCTCCAATTTTTTTTTTTTGAGACAGAATCACACTCTGTTGCTTAGGCTGGAGTACAATGGCGCAGTCTTGGCTCACTGCAACTTCTGCCTTCTAGATTCAAGCGATTCTCCTGCCTCAGCCTTCTGAGTAGCTGGGATTATAGGCACACGCCACCACGCCCAGCTAAGTTTTATATTTTTACTAGTAACAGGGTTTCACCATGTTGGTCAGGCTGGTCTTGAACTCCTGACCTTGTGATCCACCCACCTCCGCCTCCCAAAGTGCTAGGATTACAGGCGTGAGCCACCGCGCCCAGACTTTTTCTCCAAATTTTTATTTTGGGCAAATAAAATATAAATTTTTTCACATTTTTATTTTGTCTAAACAAAAATAAATCAATTTAAGAATCACACTGGCCACATCAAGAATATGGAGGTCTGGTCTCTTCCCTTTGTGGTGACTGAATATTTGGTTTTAAGGATAGAAGTAAACCCATACTCATTGTGGGAAAAGACTACTCAGGGGCTCATTGCATTAACAGAGGGAAATAACTATTAGAGCCTGCCAGTTCCTGGACCCTATGTACTGTTAATGCCCTTGGCTGAGACTTGGTGCATTCATGTAGTTTTGGAAACTCCTTCAAGTAAGAGATAATCTTTTCTGAAAAAAATAGAGAAGTCTTTGACTTGAAAAGAAAGTGAGTACAATTCGCAAGAAGAGCACTGCACCATGTTCCCTTTTCTATTTTATTAGAAATGCTGCATTTTACTCTCATTTCGCAGAAATTCTATCCCTTATTCCATGAAGGAAACAACATAATAAGTAAAGGGCTTGCTCTGTCTTGGCTTCTGAGAGAGCTAAATTTGCCTCCTGGGTCATCTTCTTAAATGAACTCCTTCGGGCTGGAGAGCTGTTCTCTGATTAATGCCAGAGCCAAGCCCAGGGAGATGCTCAATCAAATAAAGTAGCATTGATGCCTAATTATAGACTCACCATGTCTTGTATTTTGCAGCCTGACCCTTCCTGGAATTTTGACGATGCTATTCAGGATATCACTTCCTATTCTTAATCTGCATATTTTAAATGGCTTGATTCAAAACAATGTTTTGGATACAAACATTCCAACGTTTTTCCAAAACACAGGCTTTATCAGCATATAAAGTAATTTGCCACATGCATTGTGTTTGCATCCTAGCAAGTGGATAATAGATTAGAGTTACTAAAACATCAGTGTATTTTCCCATCCATAGTACACTGCGGTAAGAAAGAAAACCACTCAACGAAAAGAAAACAAAATATGATTCCACAATTTAACTTAGGTCCATATGCCATTGTCATTTATTAAGACCAGTAACAACAGAAAATGAAAATGAGGCATTGAAAACACTGAGCCTAGCAACAAAGCAATGAGTGTAACAAGTACAAGGTGATATTGAGGCCAATAACCTAGGATCTGGTCCAGCTGAGATTATCTATGGCCCTGGGGAATATTCAAGAGCTAAACTCCTCTGCTTGTTGATTTGCTAAACACTGACCTGGAGACAGGTCAGCCTCCCTATGGGAGGCCTAAAACCAAAGAAAAGATGAGTGCAAGATCTCTCTTTTTTTTTTTTCTTTTTTCTGCTTCTCCATTGTTTGTCTACACTCCTTCATCTAATCCTCTGTAGGGCAGGGTCTTACCTCCCTACACCCAGCCCCTCAATAGTACTTGCACTCTGTAGACCTCAACAAATATTTCCAAGTGGAGTAAATGAATTCTCCTAACAATTCAGATGGAGCAGAAAAGGCTCATTTCAAGATAACATCTCAGAAGAAACAACTAAGACAGACTAATCTGATGCCCTACGGAAATTCCACTATTGTTTGTAGGGTCCCTTCTAATCCCCTTCAGGGATTTTGCTTTTTCTCCAAATTTTTATTTTGGTAACTTTCAAACCTAAAGAAAACCTTAGCCTGGGCAACATGGGGAAACCCTGTCTCCACAAAAAATACAAAACTTAGCTGGGAATGGTGATGCATACCTTGTGGTCCCAGCTAATGGGGGGGCTGAGGTGGGAGAATCACCTAAGCTTGGGAGGTGAAGGTTGCAGTGAGCCAAGATCGCACCACTGCACTCCAGCCTGGGTGACAGAGCAAGACCCTGTGTCCAAGAAAAAAAAAAAAAAAGAAAGAAAATCTGAAGGAATAATATAATGAGTAAGACCATAAATATGGTCTGCATCCCTAAATATGTTAGCAGGTATCTCCTTAGAACAAGAACATTTTCCTACATTCAGAGGCTTAATTTTTTTTAAAGCACACTGTCCATTCAAAACTGAATGGTAGGCGACATTTTCAAAAGTCCAGCACAACATTCACACCTTCAAGGAATGTATTATACAGTTGGTGACTTAGATTGTACAAACATAAAATGACTTGGGGTAATTAAATCTTAAGGTTGATAGTGCTCTTTTTAAGAAAAATAAGAACTCAGAGAAGTGAAAAGTAAGGGTGGATGAAGTTTCCAAGAGGAAATATGGGACAAAGGTGGACTAGCTGTTTATCAAACCTGTTTCTTCTTCTTCCTCGGCAAATACCTAAACCACTCTCCCAGCAATCTCCCTTGCAGTCAGATGTAGCCACCTTGCCAAGTTCTAGCTAATGGAAAGTGGGGGGAAAAACACACCACATCTGGGCCTAGCCAATAAAAACCAGCCACTCATGAGCCTCCACGTGCTCTTCCTCTTTTGCTAATATAATCCAAATAAGCACTGTAACCTTGGAGCCATGGGTTGAAAATGACAGAGTCCTAAAATGTCAAATAGTTGGCTCTCTAAAACCTGACAGAGAGGTATCCACTAAGCAGGTCACCCATCTTGGGTATGTAAGAAGCAAACTTCTATTATTTTGATTCCTGGCACTATTTTGGTTTTGTCAAAGAAGCCACCATTACCTCAAGTAGTATGTTGGAACCTAAAATACTCCTGAATACGTACAGAGGGAAGCGATAATTTGAAAATAAGGAATATGCTTTTTTCTCTATTGCTTTCTCCACATATGATCTGTACCCTAGTTGGCCAAAGGCATTCCTGTGTTTCAGGGTATATTAATATTATTAAAGAAGGAATACGAAGAGAAAGAAGGATGTAAGTTTCTTTTCTGGTAGGATTGCAGAATAAGTACCTGTCCAATCCTCCTACTGAAAACAACCAAAAATGCTGGACAAAATACTTCCTCAAAAATAGCTTGAAACATAATCATGAGCTCACACAAAAAAATAAGGCACACTCAGAACAGAACAGTTATGTTAGTTTTCACTTTGAAGGCATTTAATGAAGTGGGAGAACCTGAGCTTCTGTTTTTACAACTTAGCAGGACACAGGGGAAAGCAGATAAACTTGGTGACATTTACAAAGGCCCACCAAGATAGAGTGTATAATAGGCATCCAGCTACAGACAGGACTTTAAACTGTCTGTCTCAAAAATAAGTGCTAAGTAGAAAGGGAAAAGTCTTTACTAAAAATATGTAACCACAAGGTAGTCCTTGCAAGAGTTTACAGGACAAATTGATTACCTGTTTTGTCCCCAAAACCTCAAGTTGAGAATTTTAAGTCCTTGGTTTGCAGGTTGGTAATGATCCCAGGAACCTGGCAAAAACAAACGCAAATTCTAGAGAAACTCACTTTCAACTCCAACCCCACTGATAAAGAACCCACTAACAAAGTTTCCAAAACAAAACACACACAAAACACACACACACACAACACACAGACACAGACACAGACACACACAGGCACACACACACACAAACAAAGCACCATGAACAACAACCAGTGAAAACAATGGAGAGGAGAACCCCGTCAACAAAGACTTCAAATTTTAAAATTATTAGACACAGAACATAAGATACTGTTTAAACAGATAAGAGGAACAAGTCTATAAGAATTGACCTAGATCAGATAGATTAGGCACAGGAATCCAGAGGAAAAGACTGACCAAATTATCTAGACTGCAGCACATAGAAATATATAGAGAGAAAAGATGACAGAGAAACCAAAACATAGAAAAGACAGAACAAATGTTTAACATATGCTTCATTTGAAATCTGGAATTAGATGAGAAAGAGTACAGAGCAGGAATGACAGTCTGAGAATCTTCCAGTTCTGGCGAGAAAGCCAATCTACAAAATCATAAAGCCCCAAAACCTCCAAGCAAGATAAACACATAAAAATAAATTGACATCTGAACACTTTATGATAAAATTGCCAAACACCAAAAACAAAGAAAGATCTTAAAAACAGTTGTAAGTTACTCCTGAAGAAATATCTTCAACACAAATGGCAATAAGACTTAGCATTGATTTCTCAGCAGTGCAAATCAGAAAACAAGTGAACATATTTGACATGCTGAGAAAAAATAACCATAATTTTATACCTGGCAAAAATACATTTTATACCTAGCAAGAGTCTATTTTAAGAACAAGGGGGAAATGGGCATTTTTCCAATGAACAATAGCTGAAAGAGTTTTCCATCAATTTATCCTCACTAAATGAAATCTAAGAGAAGTGATAAAGTGGGTGGGTTAGGGGAAGGAATTATAAGCAAAGAATGTAGTAAACATATGGGTAAATCTGAAAAGCCATTTCTGGTTTAAAATAATAATATGAAATCTGTGAGATTACACACACACACACAAAAGATAAAACTAAAACACTGGGCAAAAATGAAATCTAAATTGGTGGAGCAGGGATTGGAGTAAAGTGGTCTAAGGTCCTTGCACTGTTTGGGAGAAGAGGAAAGATACTAATTGGCTTTAGGCTTTGATAAGTATGCATGCCAAAATTTCTAAAGACCCACTAGAAAAGGATCTAGAAACATAATATCTAGAGGACCACTAAATGAATCATAATAGAATCTAAAACTTCCAAACTACTATAGAATATATAAAATAAGACAAAATAATTAATTCAAAAGAAAGCAAGAAATAAAAAGAGCGGCCGGGCACGGTGCCTCACCCCTGTAATCCCGGCACTTTGGGAAGCCAGTGCAGGCGGATCACAAGTTCAAGAGATGGAGACCATCCTGGTCAACATGGTGAAACCCCAGCTCTACTAAAAATACAAAAATTAGCTGGGCGTGGTGGGTCACGTCTGCAGTCCCAGCTACTCGGGAGGCTGAGGCAGGAGAATTGCTTGAACCCGGGAGGCGGAGGTGGCAGTGAGCCAAGATCATGCAATGCCACTCCAGCCTGGGCAACAAGAGGGAAACTCCATCTCAAAAAAAAAAAAAAAAAGAAAGAAAGAAAGAAAAAGAAATATGGAAGAGGCAGGAAAATTGGAAATAAAATGAAGAACTAAATTAGAATATACATATAATTACAATAAATACAAATGCATTGTATATTTCAGTTACAAGATAATTATTTTCAGACTGCACAAAAACACTAGCTACACGTCATATATAAAAGATGCGGCTTAAATATCAGGACACAAAGGTTATTTTGTTAGAAAAAATACATTATGTTTTTATTAACATACTATAAATGAAAATGTGGGCAGTGGCTCACACCTGTAATCCCAGCACTTTGGGAGGCCAAGGCAGGTAGATCACAAGGTCAGCAGATTGAGACCATTATGGCCAACATGGTGAAACCCTGTCACTACTAAAATACAAAAAATTAGCCTGGCATGGTAGACACCTGTAGTCTCAGCTACTTGGGAGACTGAGGCAGGAGAATCGCTTGAACCCAGGAGGCAGAGGTTGCAGTGAGCCGAGATTGCGCCACTGCACTCCAGCCTGATGACAGAGCAAGACTTTGTCTCAATAAATAAGTAAATAAAATAAAAGTTTTATACTCTCTTACTTTATACTCTAGTAGACATAAAAGAGTAAGAAGAATAAAGATACAAGCAGAAAGTAAAAAGAGGCTGAACGCAGTGGCTCAACTTGTAATATCAGCACTTTGAGAGACTAACGCAGGACAATCACTTGAGCCCAGGAATTCAAGACCAGCCTGGGCAATATAGCAAGACCCCATCTCTTCTAAAAAGTAAAAAACTCACCAGGTGTGGTAGTGCACACCAATAGTCCCATATAGTCCCAGCTACTTGGAAGGCTGAGGTGGGAGGATCACTTGAGCCCTGGAGGTCAAGGCTGTAGTGAGCCGTGATTGAGCCACTGCACTCTAGCCTGGCTAGATCCAGTCTCAAAAATGAAAAAAAAAAAAAAAAAAAAAAGAAAGGAAAAAAAGGGAAGGAAATTAAACAGAAAGAGAGACTATGGAGAAGACCCAAGAAACTAAAATTTTTTTGGAAAACACTAATAACAGTAACAAAATTCTGTTTATACTGATCAAGAAAATGTAAGATATTACAAATGAAAAACTGTGATGGCACAGAGATTAAAAATAGTAATTAGAGGCTATTATAAACAATCATTATGCCTCTCAAAGTTAAAACCAAGATGAAATCAACAGATTTTTAGAAATGCATAGATTGCTAAAGTGGATTCAAAAAGAAATAGCACACCAGATTAGTCTTACTATAAAATAAATTGAATTAGTAGTTGCAGATCTTCCTAAAATACCACTTCCAGATAAACAGATGACTACTATCAGAAGGTGACTACTGTTTGGAGGTATACATAATTCTAGTCTTATACAGACTACTCCAAACAATAGAAAAGCTCTTTGCCTTATTTTAGAAGGATAGAAAAACATTGATACCAAAATTTTATAAGATCAAGGTTAAGCGTTGAAGCCAGTAAAAAAGAAAAAAAAATTTGATAAGAAAAGAGAACTATAGGGCTTTTCATGCCTGAACATATGTATCTAATAAATGTGCAAAATTTGGAGAGTGTGTGTGTGTGGTATAAAAATAAAACTATATATCTATCTCACACTATATACAAAAAAACAATTCTGGGTGGACTCAAGACTGAAATAGAACAGGCAAACAGATACTTTACAAATGAAGAAACACGTATGAACAATAAACAAATGAAGAAACATGTATGACCAATAAACATAAGATGCTTAAGCTTATTAATAACCGAGAAGATTAAAATTAAAATGACAATGAGATTATTTCACACCTACTAAATGGGCGAAAATGTTAAAAGTCTGACAATATTAAATGTCAGCAAGAATATGAAACAACAAAGACTTCATGTTGGAGGGTGTTAACTGGTACAGCACTTTTGCAAACAGAAGGCATTAAGATGCAGGAGAGCAGTGAGCATGCCTCAAGATCAGTTGTGGCCAGCAGAGGGGACCCCCTGCAAAGACCACCAGGTCAGTGGCTGGATGGAGGGAGTGGCTAAGACTCAAGTTTGGGCCAGGCCTGGTGGCTCACACCTATAATTCCAGCACTTTGGGAGGCCGAGGCAGGCGAATCACTTGAGGTCAGGAGTTTGAGTTCAGCCTGGCCAACATGGTGAAACCCCCATCTCTACTAAAAGTACAAAAATGAGCCAGGCATGGTGGTGCACACCTGTAATCCCAGCTACTCAGGAGACTGAGGCAGGAGAATCGCTTGGACCCTGGAAAATGGAGGTTGCAGTCAACCGAGATTTCCTCACTGCACTCCAGCCTGGACAACAGAGAGAGACTCTGTCTGAAAAAAAAAAAAAAAAGACTGAAGTTTGCGGCCCATGGACACAGAGGTGGGTCCGAGTCAGTAGGGTGTGCCATACCAAGTTCTAATAAAGCCAAGAGGACGACGGGACTGACATATTTTGCAAACTGTGGATCACTTATTGGAAGCCAACCAATCTTTCTTTCCTTAACTAAAACAGAATAGGGTAGGTCAACATGGATTAAGTGTAGCAGGAATGAGAAAATCTTGTAAAATGTATGCTTCAACCATACATGCTCTCTTATAAAAACTTTTGTTTCATCTATCCACAGCACACATATATATGTGGTGTACAATGTATCTACATCTTACTGTGGGTCTTTGAAAACCACTAGAATAGACCACCTATTATAAAACCACAGACTTCAACTGCTGGTATAGCTAAATAAGCAGCTCCCAGACGGCAAGAAACCTTGCCTCCAAGAGCAGAGGTCACCGAGCCTACAAACCCAGAGTTTGTTCCTCCTTCATAACAAGTAAACAAAAGGGCAAGGTCGACCTTCCTTCCCACATACACTATCATAGGCAAAGAATTGGGGAATGGGGTAGGCAAGACAACCGGAGGGAAAGAGCATTGTTTCCCTGGGAAAACTAGAATTATCTTAAGGAACTGTTTGGATTAGCAGATCCAACTAAGTTTTTTAATGGGTGTGATCCAAACTTATTCTTTCTCTGATGATCAATGGGTGTGTGCTGGGGAGGAAGGCTCATTGTAGACAAAATTAACAAACTGTATTTCCTCTACACATGGAGATTTCCAGTGAATGAAAATGGTAATTGTACGACATGGAGGAGGAAGGTTGTAGCCAGAGAACCAGATGCACAAAGGCTGGGAGCTTGAAGGACCACAGCAAGTTCGGGGGTGAATAGACACCGACTAGATCCTGGGGCATCTCTAAGCAGTAAAATAAGTAAGGCAAGATTATAAAAGAACTTGAGGCCGGGCATGGTGGCTCACGCCTGAAATCCCAGCACTTTGGGAGGCCAAGGTGGGTGGTCGTAGGTCAAAAGATTGAGATCATCCTGGCTAACATGGTGAAACCTCACCTCTACTAAAAATGCAAAAAAAGTAACCAGGTGTGGTGGTGCACGCCTGTAATCCCAGCTACTTGGGAGGCTGAGGCAGGAGAATCACTTGAACCCAGGAGGTGGAGGTTGCAGTGAGCTGAGATCGTGACATTGCACTCTAGCCTGGTGACAAAGTGAGACTCTGTCTCAAAACAAACAAACAAACTTGAAAGTGAGGCAGAAAAAGAGACACTTGGTAGACTGGGCAATGAAAAGCCATCGAGGTTCTTTTCTGAGACAAGGTCTCGCTCTGTCACCCAAGCTGGAGTGCAGTGGTTAAACATGGCTCACTACAGCATCAACCTCCCAAGCTCAAGTAATCCTCCCACATCAAGCCTCCCAAGTGGCTGGGATCACAGGTGCACACCACCATGCCCAGCTAATTTTTGTATTTTTTGTAGAGATGGGGTTTCGCCATGTTGCCCAGGCTGACATCAAGGTTCTTAGTAGACAAGGAACACAGCAACATTGACAACGTAGCAATAAAAATAGCTACAATCATTTCAGTTGTTCCAGGCTCTATGCCGAGTGCTTTTCAGGGACTCATGATTTAGCCCTCCTAATAATCCTTTCAGGATTTCCACATTACTGAGTTTTATTTCCATATTACTTATGGAAATATTACTTAAGACTTAGGTCTTAGGATAAGTAACTCGCCTAAAGTCACACGGCTTTTAGGTGGCAGGGAGGGGGTCTAAGAACCGAAAGTCCAGCTTCAAAGCCCGTACTTCAAGAGGGTTTTAGGGTCAGAAGTCTTCCAGAGCATGGTCAAGGTTACCTGTAGTTTTTTTGGAGCGAAGCATCCACAAAAGTTGTGGAGATGAACAGGGGGTGGATTTCAAAGAAAGTAACAAGAAGTCCTGGTGATAAATTAGATATATGGGATATACAATGAGGGGGTGGGGTGTCCAAGTTTTCTAGGCTGAGAAATAAGGATAATGGTTGTAACCGAGGGAGAAAAAATGAGGGCCCTTATGGATAATTTCTGCCTAAATGTTTAACCTCTGAACTTATGGCACTCCTCTTGTTCCCATTGTTCAAACTAAAAAACCACTCTGCCAGGATCTTCATGTTGAAGTAAAGGGACAATTAAAAATTATTGTTCTGGCCGGGCACAGTGGCTTACGCCTGTAATCCCAGCACTTTGGGAGGCCGAGGCGGACAGATCATAAGGTTAAGAGATCAAGCCCATCCTGGCCAACATGGTGAAACCCCGTCTCTACTAAAAATACAAAAATTAGCTGGGCATGGTGGCGTTCACCTGTAGTCCCAGCTACTCGGGAGGCTGAGGCAGGAGAATTGCTTGAACCCGGGAGGTGGAGGTTGCAGTGAGCTGAGATCGCGCGACTGCACTCCAGCCTGGTGACAGAGTGAGACTCTGTCTCAAAAAAAAAAAAAAATACAAAAATTAGTCAGGCATAGTGGCATACGCCCATAGTCCCAGCTACTCGGGAGGCTGAGGCAGAAGAATCGCTTGAACCCCGGAGACAGAGGTTGCAGTGAGCCGAGATCTAGCAACTGCACTTCAGCCTGGGTGATAGAGCGAGACTCTGTCTCAAAAAAAAAAAAAAAGAAATTAGCCGGGTGTAGTGGCACACACCTGTAGTCCCAGCTACTGGGGAGGCTGAGGCAGGAGACTTGCTTGAACCTTGGAGGCAAAGGTTGCAGTGAGCCAAGATCGTGCCACTGCACCCCAGCCTGGCAACAGTACGAGACTCAGTCTCAAAAAAAAAAAAAAAAGATTATTTTAAAACATGTATAGTTCCAAGACTATAGAAAGAGCTGAAGAGTAAAGAGTGGCAGCAGAAACTGCTGATGGCCTGGCCACATGGCTTTCAGGCCTTACCATCTCAGGGCATGCCAGCCCAACCACCAGCTGCTACCAGTGGCATCAAGAAGTCCCTGAGAACCTTCTCTGGCTGAAGACTACTCTCACAGCTTTCATAGATCTCAAGTACTGGAATCAACACATCCTGAGAGCAGTCTTCAACCCATAACCAAAAGCAGCATGGCTGGCAATGGCGCCCCATGTGCCCCAGTGTGGCTGAGCTCCACCGCCCACAATGGGGTCTGATGGGATAACTCACTACTGGCTGCCTTCCTTTCCTCATTTCCCTCTCCTGCACCTACTGGTGTCTTCCTGGGACGGTCTCCCAAGTAAACTGTCCACCCTTCAATCCTCCTTGCAGGGTCTGTTTCTAAATTAAAACCAAAGGCTTCATATCTCCAGGAACCAGCTCAGGAGGGTGGTACTTCAATCTGTCTATATCTGCTCAGAAGATGAACTTCAAAAGGAGCCACATTTGGGGATATTTCCAGTTAAGAAGCCTATTAGAGTTATAGAACAGGTAATAATAGTCTGTCTGGGAGTGATTTTTTCACCCTCATATCCCTATCATAGGGCACAGTTCCTGGTATGCAGTGGTGCCCAATAACTGCTTACTGAATGAACGTGTGGATGATTTGTTTCCCCAATTTGTGCATATGTCTTTGGCTTTTCCCTTGATTAATTCTTTAAAATGATTTCATACATGTGAAATAAGTGAAATCAGACTTGTGAAATATTAATTAGTTCCATCAAGTTCTGATCAGTCACCTGAACTCTTTAAGAGACGTAGAAAAGTAGCGAACACATGTTTGTTCGAGAATGTCTACAACTGCTCTATTGCTAGTTCCAGCTGGTCACACATATACTAGGCACAGTGGCGTGCCCAGTTGATGATTTAATTTTCAAGTTCCCCCTACATTCTTGCAAGAGCAGAGCTCCTGCTTAGATGCAAAAATTAAGTTGAACCCCACCCTAACTTGGTCTCTGTAGACTTCGTATGATTTAGGGGCATGAGGGAGCCCCAAAAAGAAGACACTGAATAGCTTGCTGATCTGCTGACTTAAGACAGTTCTTCCTTATTCTGAAAGAAATCAAGGACATGTCAGTATATCTGCACACCTGAGTTTGTTGAGCCTTTCAGACCAAGTGTAAACGTGAGTGTTGTCTAGGAAATCTGTTTTGTGAGTTAGACATGCTGCCAGCAGTTAGACTGGGTATAATCTTTGGGTAATTCTGGAATTAGGACTTTGCATTTACCAAGTAGGTAAATGTGCTCAGGGGTAGATGAAGAGAAAGCCAAAAGATGAAGACAAATAAAGAAAAATAATCACTGACAAGGGACCCAAAAAGCCCCTGCCATCACTAATGGTCACATGTGACAACATAGAATGTCAAGAAGCAAAATCCTATTTCCAGTGGGAATTACAGCAGATATTCCCCAACCCACCCTGCATTTTTTCCCCCCAAAGGGAACTCCATTTTAAGTGCAGAAGGGGAAGTCTTCAACCCTGGGATAGAAACAGTCAGAGGAACAGTTGTGAGATGGTCAGTCTCAGCGGAAAGCCTGGGATTTGGAGTCAGAAACCTTGATGGTGAAAACTATTAGTAGTCGGGTACCAAAGAACGTGTGACTCTGGGAACACAGTTGCCGTGGTTTCTTCATCTGTAGAATAGGACATTAATGCATATTATCATTAGATATTAGTAGCAGTATTACTAAGTTAATATGAGACACAAATAAAATACTGCAGAGAGCAGCATCTGATAAATGAAGGCCCCTCGCCAGTGTGATGTGATTTTTCTGTATCACCCAATACTGCCACACTTCCCCAAAAGTGTCAAGAGGCCATTCTAAATGCTAAATCTAGTCACAAGAAATAACATGATGGTCTTAATTTAGAGACATTTATTAAATAGTCATTATAGAGTCACTGTTTTATTTTAAAGCCTGCAAAAGTATTCAATTTGCTGATTAGGAAATTTCAGAGTGCAACGAGATCTCTTAAACTGGCTGGGTGTAGTGGCTCACACCTGTAATCCCAGCACTTTGGGAGGCCAAGGTAGGAGGATTGTTTAAGCTCGGGAGTTTGAGACCAGCCTGGGGAGCACAGGGAGACCCCATTTTTACAAAATTGAAAAATTAGCCGGGTGTGGTGGCACACACCTGTGGTCCCAGCCACTCAGGAGGTTGAGGTGGAAAGACTGCTTGAGCCCAGGAATTCGAGGCTGCAGTGAGCCATGACTGCACCACTGTGCTCAACCTGGGTGACAGAGTGACAGAATGAAACCCTGCCTTGAAAAAAAAAATGAAAAGGCCGAGCGCAGTGGCTCACGCCTGTAATCCCAGCACTTTGGGAGGCCGAGGTGGGTGGGGTCACGAGGTCAGGAGTTTGCGACCAGCCTGGCCAGCGTGGGGAAACCCCATCTCTACAAAAATTACAAAAAATTAGCCGGGCATAGTGGTGTGCACCTGTGATCCCAGCTACTTGGGAGGCTGAGGCAGGAGAATTGCCTGAACTGGGGAGGTGGAGGTTGCACTGAGCTGAGATCTCGCCACCGCCTTTTTTTTGAGACAGAGCAAGACTCTGTCTCAAACAAAAACAAAAAACAAAAAACAAACTTTTACATTATCTAAAATCTAAGCTTGTATAATATACTAAAATCCCTCTCCAAGTGGGACCTGCTACTCTCTGAACCTTAAGAAAGTGGCATCTACAAAGGCACTGCAAAGGTAGTAGGCACACATTTGGAGAAGCTATCTGTTAGCAACTTCAGCAAGGTCCTGGTAACGGCATGTATCCTTCAATTGAAAAAGAAAGTCCCCCAAAACATGGGCGCTTAATGCTCACTCCCAAAGAAGCCCTGCTCTGTTATCATGAATACACCCTGGGATGGTTCTGTTGGTTACACATTCATCCTTTTTTGAAATGCAGGTGGGAGGAGGAAGGAGATAGCTTTAAACAGCCTCAACATGAAAAGCGTCAGTCAACACAATTCAATAGTTAACCACGATCATTTCACCGTTATCACAGCCAACTATTTGGTCCTTATGCCAGTTTCATCTTTGTAAAGGAAATATTTTATATATTTATCTATCTATCTATCTATCTATCTATATATATATATTTTTTTTTTTTCCCAGCACAAATACAAATTGTTGGAAGATGTGTGGCTTCCTGGAAACCTTATTATTTTAATCATCATTTCTAACCCCATGCAGGTAGTAGAAACATGGCAAGCACAATGAAAGTAACAGGAAAATGTACAGAGGGGTCGGTCCTTTCTACTTCCACAGACTCCTCAACTGAGAGCCTCTGTGAAATGACGCAACGGAGTTCGCCGTGGCCAGGAGAAGCACAGTTCTGCTATGGTTTGCCTGAATGAAGAGTCTGCTGATCTCTCACCTCCATACCAGGCACAGGTGAATCTAGTGATTGTGAAAATCAAGAGTGAAACTGAAGGGGATTCCTCTGTCTGCCACCCCTAGAAATCCTCAATACTGATAGCTTCTGGGATGTAAGGGGGGAAACTGAGCCTGATCTCAGTAGTGCCATTTCAGAACAATCTCATAATTGAGGAGATAATGTGAATATATTTGATGATATGCAAATATCATCTGTGTGTTATCATTTTACTCAACACTCAAAACACTACTGAGTCTGCCAAGTAGATTTATATAGCTTGGCAAATTTTCATTTCATGAATGACACTTCATATGAAATTATTTTCACTGACTAATAGAATAACAGTGATAGAACAGAGATCTTGAGGTGGTAATAGAATAAACCATGCATTCCGGCAAAATTATAACCAGCTAATCTCAAACACCCCCATGTGATGTTCCTATCATTTGCAAGGAAAGGGAGCCCTGGTTTATAAGTAACCCCTAAAAATATTCTTTCCCTCTCTCTCATTATAGACTGGGCCAGGGCTCTTTCATGCTTGTGGTCAGTCATCTTTTTCTGTATGTATGTAGGCTTCCTAAGGTACACTGTATTACATCGCTAATTGCTACCTTTTTCCTACTCAAGCGGCCTCTTAAATTGTCAAGCACTTTGGGAGACTGAGGCGGGCAGATCACAAGGTCAGGAGTTTGAGACCAGCCTGGCCAACATGGTGAAATCCTGTCTCTACTAAAAATACAAAACTTAGCCAGGCATGGTGGCACACACCTGCAATCCCAGCTACTCAGGAGGCTGAGGCAGGAGAATCGCTTGCACACAGGAGGCGGAGGTTGCAGTGAGCAGAGATCGCGCCACTGCACTCCAGCCTGGAGACAGAGTGAGACTCCATCTTAAAAAAAAAAAAAAGTTATCTGTTTTGCTAAGAGATTCCAGGGCCCTGCAAGCAACTCCCCAAGGTCTTGTTTAGAGAATATTTTAGAAGCAGTGCTTTTCAAACTGTGTACACAGCGGCACTGGGTTCTAGAGTGTTTCCGGGGAACGGCCTAGGTGACAATAGCAGGCTCTGGGCTCCCAGTTCCCTCAGAGCAGCTCTGTTTTTATTTGACTCATATATTAGGGTCTTGCATAAGATTCTATTTGGTGCTAAGTATAAAACAAAAATGATTTCTACAAAAATGTGTGAAAATCATTGCAATAAATGGTTCTGTCTCCCTCAGGCACTCTTACCTCCCTCACCAGGCTGCTCTCTGCAAATGGAGGTGGAAGCACTTATTTTCCTTTAAAGAAGCTTTCCCTTTTCTCCTCTTCCCGAATTTGAAACATATAGGATTTGAAGCAATTAAATACACTTATTTTCAACATTCAAAAACTAATCCGGACTTCTGCACAGTAAATCCTTTCAAAGTTAAAATTTGTTTTTCTCATGTGTACTATAAACTGGATTTAGCCTACCCATCCCCAATTTCGATTTTGTGTGTGTGTGTGCTATCAGCAAGGTTGGCATATACCTGACATGTATTCTTTATGGACCTTTTGTTATAAGCAATGAGAAGAATGAAGCTGCCTCTTTCTCTTTACCTCTCTACACTAATCCAAAATCAACACTGGCATTTGGTTGGTATTCTTGAATAATTATTAGAAATTTGGCATAGCCATCGAAAAACAGCAGCTTCAGTGAGTATGTGAGTAACTAGGTGACAACTGAAAATGAATTGGAATTTTATTGAACATCTCGTTCATTTGTATTAGTAAAATAAGTTGCAAATGATCGTACCATGATCGATTCTCCTAATTCCAAAATCAGAAAGAAAGAAATCTAAATGCTACAGGTTTGTAGAGCATGAATTGTACCCCTCCAAAGCCCCTTTAGAAATGAAGTGTTCTGAGCCAACTATTTGAAAGACAATAGAGAATGAAGGTAGATTCTAGAAACCAACAAATCCCATTCATTTCCTTCAGTTTGTAAAAACAAGCAACTGACATGTTTCCTGCCAATGAACACACTTGCAGATAAGAAAGCTCCTACAGGAAATCCTTGCTAAAAGAGACCAGTTGTGCCATTAAACTTAATCTTCTTTACCAAGTCCCAATCAGTTAAATATCTGGGTGATTTAGCATACATTTCATAATCCCATGTTGTCAAATATTTAACTTCTAAAGTATTTATTTCTATGACATACATGCAGGATATTAAATAAACATTAAAATAGAGTTAGGACTCTTCCCCTCCCCACTCCCCACACAATTAGTTGATGAAAACAAGGGAAATTTGCTGCTTTTTAAAAAGATCAAACTGCTAACTGAATAAGTTTTAAAACTGACCACTATCAATTAAGATAAAGCTATTCAATGCTTTAAATCGTCATGACTGGAAGGAAGACATTTCTAAGTGTATATCAAGAACGTAAAATTTGAAGACTGCCATTAACAAGATTAGAAAAATATAAGAAATGCATTTGCTTTGTTATTTATAAGGTTCAATGTTGATCCTCAAAGTCAAAATTGAGGACTGGGCCTCTTTGGTTATTTTTTGCTTAGCAAAAACTGGATTAGGGGTGGAGGGAAGCGAGAGGGGAGGTCTCCAAACTTTTTTCTTTATAGTCCTCAAGGAAATCGTTACCAAGATACTGGAAATATTCGCAATTTTGATATTGGGGATGTCTCGATTATCCTAAAAACAAAAGCTCTTTTCCCCATCCACAAAAGAGGAAACTTTTCTATTATAAATCAACTGGATAATAATAATTGCAGTTTTGAAACAGTTCTTATTTTCATTTAGGAATTTTCCTTTCCCTGGTTGGCTTCAGAGAACACCCTCTTTTATATTTCCCAAAGTACCAGGCAATCTTCATCCCTCCCCTTCACCCCCCACCCCCATAGCCCTCACCCGCCAACACACAAATGCAGCCTTAGAGTAGGGTTCTAAAATGCCACCAGTCTATAAGTTCAATTGCTTGAGTTCAACTTTGAACCTTCTTATAAACACAAATACCTCATTATAACTTCCCCAGATGACTCGTCATCCACAAGTAACATTCTAATCTTTCTGGCTCTCAAAAGAGTCTTGTTCTAACAGTAGACACACAAATCAATTTGATTCCACAATTAAGTGTTCAAATACATCTTCGTAGCCTTCCCTGGCACAGCTCAGAGGTAGCAAAATGCAAGGTAAGCCTGAGGGCTCATCCTTGGTGTAAGGCTCTTTCCTCAAATATTTCTAATAAAAATATGGTTATGAAATCTAGGAGACCACATTTTTGGTTGTTGTTGTAAAATGACCTTGATTTGACAGGCACAATCTCAGGTTTCAGCAGATGCTGTGGGAAAGCTCACAGAAGCCAGCATGTTCTCCAGGCATCTGTGATGACATGCAGGTTTTGTTTTTGTTTTTGTTTCTTTTTAAGTGGTGGTCATGGTAGAGTATGTATGTGTAGTGGGGGTGGAGTGGGGTTACTCTTCTCGGTTTCCATGACAACCATGTCTCCACTCATCGGTCATTAGATACAATCCACTTCCTGTGTCTAAATTTTTAAGCCAATCAGAAAAGTGTTTATACGTTTAACAACTTCTGGGACAGTGCTTCTTTAATGAAATCGCTTTAAAGGCTCAAATGAAGATGTGCACGGGCTTTACAGTTTGTCTTACAGATACAACATTTCACAGTGTTTACTAATTCATATTCCTATATGGTGCAGAGTGCCCTTCTTGGATGTGAAATGCATTCTCCTCAAAGCAGATACCACAATCTCTTAGAATGGTGTGCAAGCTGATTTTGATTGTTTGCTTTTCCTCGTCTTTTCCTTTCACTGTCACAGTTTTAGACTTAGTGCATCAAACCCGCTAATGCACCAGGCACTTAAATTATCAAAGTAATGATACAGCTAAGCATCCATCTACTGATGGTGCTTTTTCACGACTTAGATCCAAAACCGGTTAGGAATCATTATTCTAAGTTGAACAACTTTGCATTCTACAACTTACGAGCAGAAATCACTGACAAGGTATTGTAAACTGCTGCATCTGTACATGTAAGCTAGTAGCTGACGTCTGCAAAGAAATTTGTCACCAAAATGGCCTACTTTATCTGGATAGAAACAACAACAAAAAATTAAACGTAAAGATATCTCGAGCAAACTGCACCCGAATGAAAAACCGACCCTACAGAAATCTGTGCACAAGAGGGCGAAGCTGAAATTACAGCACGATTTTAAAAGAAGGTTTTGGGTGACTGTTTTCCTAAGTCTCAATCTAACTGACCAATCAGGGTGAGAGTTAAAGTGGGCTCCAGTCATTCGTGCAGCCTTCAGAGCTCTGCACCCTCCGAGCTGCTCTCCTCTCCAAGGCAGAGCCGGCGATCAATGAAAAGCAGGGAACAAAAGGAATATAACAGGACGTCTTCCTTAGCTAAGGAAAACGATTCCCTTTTTCCTCAATGAGCCAGTCGCACCCTGCCTACGACAGCTCCACATGGGAGCTTCCAGCAGACCAGTCCTTTCGGGCAAGACACATTTTACATTTGCAATCATGTGTCCCAACTGCTAGCAAATGTGTCACCTTAAGCACAGCCTGTGACGGAGGGCTCCCCGAGTCCAACCAATTGAAACTAATAAATTAAATAAATTAATAATCCCACAATTAAAAGCTCCCGAGAAAAGATTGCATTTCTCTTCCCCAAATGTCATCCCGGGAGTATAAACAAAGCATGAAAAATAGTCTTTCAGCCTTCCCAGCCGGCAATCATGGTTTTCCCCCTCAAAACAGCGTTTCTCCAAAAAGAGAAATCTTCTTGCCCTCAGTGGGAACTCATCTGTAGATGTCATATCAGGATAACCAGTTACAGTATTTGAAAAGAAGCTGAAACTGCCCATAGATTTGACACTGTTTATAATTGATAGCAAAACAGTTGCGACAGCAATGCTGTAAACTCTGCCCAGCCAAACAAACTCCACATTTAACACGTTCCTTCCTTGAAAATAAAAGTAACGCCCGGGGAGCCCACAGAAGTGGGCTTCCCTAGAAATAATTAACAGAATTGCATCAATTATTTGATTATTTTTATAAATATCCATTTGTCTGCAATTTAAAAGAAAAAAAATTTAAAAACGACTATCCACACATTCCTGAGAAACTTTTTTTTTTTTAAATGAACTTACTTTTGAGACAAAACTAATGAAAATAAGCAACTTGCCATGGCTGGATCTTTCCCATATGGGCTGCAAGCTATAAATCAATCTGAAACCAGGTGGAAATAGGGGGGCGGACACCTTAAAAAAAAATAAAAGGGTGCCCCAAAATGCAGCAGCCTGAACACTGAGGGCTTCTCGTGACAATGCTAAACCCGAGCAGATCAGGAGGCAGGAAATGAGCCCCATTTTCGTTACCTTCGATCGCCTGCCCCCCCAGCTGCTTCTCGCGGCCGCATTGGGGGGCTGCGGCGACGCTGGACTCGCGGGTGGCCCCGCCGCCGGGTCGCGCCGTCTCCCGGCCGAGCTGCAGCCGATCGCGGCCGGAACCCCGGCTCCTGCGCCCGGCGCCCGCCCGGGGTCGGCGGCGCGGCTCCCACCCGGGCCTGGAGCCCTGCTGGGTCCTAGTGCGCGCCGCGCGCCCGCCTCGCGGCCCGGTCTGCAGCCCGCACCGAGGGCAGGCGGCTCCCAGCGCCGCGAGTCCCCCGGCGAGGCCGCCACCCCCTCGGCCCCTTGCGAAAGCGGCCGCGGGGCGTGCGGATGAACTGGAGCTTAATGTCAAATCCTGGCACACGATGTTCAAAAGAAAGACCTTGGCTCCCACTGAACTCTTAGAAGGCAGATGCCAGGATCTGCAGCCCCAGGGTAAGAGCAGGGCAGTACCTGGCAGAGAGAGGCTTGCCCGGTGCGCTGGTGACATTGGCAGTTCACAGACGGTGAGAACGGTACGGGATCGATAAAGATAGATTTCAAAAATATAACGCTAAAAAGAAAAAAGGTTGAAAATGTGTGTATTTAAAACAATGTTTTAAACTGTTTTTTCCAATATTTTTCCCCTGTTGACAGGCCCTTTTGCATTTTGCTTTCTTTTACTTTATAATATGCTCTTTTAAATAACAAAGCCCCATATGGCTAAACATGTAGTCATTTGATTTTCAAAAGACCTCAAAAATTGCATCAAAATATGCACTCATGTATCTCCTAAGAAATCAACGAGAAAGAATTAATGGTGGCATATGGTGTGCCTCATAGAGAAAACTTAATTACAAATTAAAACAAATGCGAAAATTCACAAATTCAGTAAACTGAAAGTAAATGATGATCCTAGATGTATACACAAATCAGCTCCTATACAATTAGGAAGACTGTAAATTCCAGGTTTCTCTTTCACAAAGGGGAAAATCAGATTCCCCTCCTTTGCCCCCAAAAGGGCTTTCAGCAACCTCTTGGCACATTCATTTACTGCAGCCCACCTGGAAAGCAACTTTTAATCTTGCAAGTGCTCATTTAAGAGGACAATTCTATTAGCCCTTAATTCAAAATAAAAGTGCTTTAGTTTGAAAAGCCTGTTTGAAAGGCTTCAAGACTGGGAGTTTTCTTTCGGTCTTTGATATCACCAAGTTTGAAGGTCACAATTCTGTAGAACTGCTAATAACAATGGCACTGTGGTTTACACCATAAGGAAAATCAAATATGTGCTTTCTGATTTCTATTTTTGAAGCAGAAAAAGTCCCTTTGAAAAGTACTCTTGCCCTCCCCCTTTCCAATTTTAGCTAAACAAGTGTAATGGAAGATTTTTAGTATTAATTAAACATCAAAGGCACCTTCTCTGATGCCTTACATCCACGCAAAGAACTAGTTGTCATATGTTACACTTGTCAATCTTAAATTACTCACACATACATCTCCTGCGATCTTTACCACACCTCTGGGAAAAAGCAGATACAATAATCCGCAATTTTCAGATGAGGAAGTGGAGGTCCCAAAAGGTGAAGTGACTTGTCCAAAAATCACATGGCTGGTAAGCAGAGCAGCTGGAATCCCATCCTATCTCTGCTTCCAACAAGCCCTGTTTTTCGAGTGCATCACCTGGCCTCCCAACTGTTTCTCTGTAACTACTGCAGAAAATGAAGTATCAGAAACAAAAAAAACGCAGGTAGGTTTCTTTAGCCATCATTTCTTACCTGTCTCAGAGCAGCAGTTGACCAGCAAGGAAATAGGAAGCTTGTTGGAAATACGTTAGTCTCTGCTAAAATGAGAAAGATGGCTAGGAAGACCCACCCATACTGGTCAGATTTCTGTCCCGGAGCTGCTCAGGGCAACCTGGCCGACAGAAAACTTCAAACTCTGAGGCTGAGCAATGCCTCATCCCCCATACGTCTTTTTACTCTTTATCAGAAATTAAGAACTGACTCCATTTGACACATGGAGGAGTAAGTTTTTCTCAAATTGAACTTGGGTTTCTATGAGCAGCCCCAGCGCCAAAAGTCCTCAAAAACTCTGGAAATTCAGATACAAGATGGCCTATTAGTTGGATCCAGGTGTCTCTGTCCAGACCTGGTGCCCCTGGAACTCTGATGGGTCTCCAGGACATCCCTTCTCAGTCCTCCTGCACCCATGGTAAAGTTACCACCCAGTTCTGTGTGTGGCCATCCCCTTCCTCCTGTGTCTGCCAAAAGGAAATGTAACTTGTCTGATGATGTGTCCCTAAATACCAGCCAGGTCACGGGCTGGGTGACATTTAACTGGAAAAAAAAAAAAAAAAAAAAAAAACCAGAAACATTTCATTCTGAAAAGTGATTCATTGCTTTTCTTGTGCATTCAGAAGGACAGGGCTAGGCATGGCCACATCATTGGAAAATGCATATGACTTCCCTAGAAGGATTGGAAGGATTAATGCAAGACTTACTTGATGAATTCATTTGATCCCTTTGTTGAAAACTGGTCTAATTACTTTATAGTCACACCATCCATGTGGCTGGCAAATGTTGCAAATGCTAGGCTCAAAGCAATCTTAGCACTAGGAGCAAATGATGAGAATAAATGCTGGTGGTGAGCTCAGTTCACCTCTAGCTCAAAGCTAGAGTACACCAGAAGAGGTACCGGTCGGGAGAAACTGTCACTCATTCATTCATTTATTCATCCATTCATATAATTGTGTATGTATCAAATGTTGAGCAAGGTACTGTTCTAGGCTCTGGGTAGAAAAACTAAAGTTCCCAGGCACTCTTCATCATATGGAGCCCACAGACAGGCAAACAATTGTAGTGCAGTGGTATCAGCAGAGCAGTAAAACCATGACACTGGGGATATGAGGGCAATCTGGCTGCAACATCTGTCACCCCATTGATCTCCAGGGTTGATTCAGCTGATCTGGCTGGCTAGGCAGGTGTCCCCTTTCTCCTTCACTGCTCCATCTGCGTCCCTCCTGAAGCTGCGTGCTCCATCCAAGAGGACAACCATCCCTGATAGGGGAGGACCAGTCTTTGGTCAAAGGTATACAGGTAGCTGTGCCCCCCTGCTAGAACCTCCAAACAAGCTCTCAAATCACTGGTGCTCTGTATTCAAACACTAACTGTCCTGGTCCTGGGCCAGCTGTCTTCTAAGCCATTCCAGGCCTGCCCCTTGCTCTGTATTGCTAGGAGCTGTCTCTGGCGGGCTGAGCTTCACAGACTCTTGGGTCAGTTGGTCAGTGATTGGATATGGCCAATGAGGGGCACTGGAGGAGTGGAGGATGATAAGAAGAAGCCAGGGGACATTGGTGTGTCACTCCTGCCTCTGATAGCATCTTTAGCAGTAGCTGCATCAGGTTTAGGCTTCTTTTGGGTGACTCTAGGCCCTGGCCTCAGCTAACACTGCCACTTCCTGTTAACTGTCCAGTGTGGGGATGTTCTTGGCTCTCTGCTGGGATTAGTTTCTGGGTGACTTCACTGAGATGCATAGGAGAGTGGGGAGAAGAAAGTCCCCACTGGAGAGGATACCCTAGGCACTGGCAGAGCTGTTGGGGGATGAAGATTGCAGGCCAGGGCACTGCCTGGGGGGTAGCGAGGCTAAAGTGAAGGCTTCAGATGAGAGGGTGTCCACAGATTCTGCTGGAGAGGCCAGTAGGATCCAGAAGCCACTGGGGTCTGAACGTGATTGTGATTTCTACATGGCAAACCCCTTTATCTCCCTTTAGCCTTTGCTTAAATATTCTCTTCTCAATGTCTCTTGCTCCTCCTCATCCCGCTTTTTTCCTTCTTCCTTTTCCTTTACCACTTTCTAATTTATCGTTTTTGTTATTCATTATCTGTTCCACCACACACACACACACACACGAATAAAAGTTCTACAGGGCCAGGAATCTTTGCTCTATTCAATGATAATTTACAAGAACATAAAACAGTGATTGGTACATAGTAGGTGCTTAGTAAATTTTTTAAATGAATGAATAAAGTTAGTAAATAAAAAGTTATTTGTAGTAGAGTTCTCCAGAGAAACAGAACCAGTAGGATGTATTTATTAGAGAGAGATAGAGAGAGAGAGAAAAGGAATTTATTATAAGGCTTTGGGTAATGTGATTAAGGAGGCTGATAAGTCCCATGACTTGCACCCGGCAAACTGTAGACCAAGGAAAGCCAATGGTGTAGTTCCAATCTGAAGGCCAGCAAGCTCAAGACCCAGGAAGACCCGATGTTTCAGTTTGAGTTTGAAGGCAGGAAAAAACCAATGTCCCAGCTCAAGGCAGTCAGGCAGGAGGAGGTGGTCCCTCTTACTAGAGGGAGGGCCAACCTTTTGTTCTAGTTGGGCCTTCAACTGATTGAATGATGCCCACTCCCTTTAGGGTGGGCATCTGCTTTCTTAGTTTACCTATTCAAATGTTAATTTATTATTATTATTATTATTACTATTATTGAGACAGTCTTGCTCTGTCGCCCAGGCTGGAATACAGTGGTGTAATCTTGGCTCACTGCAACCTCCGCCTCCCAAGTTCAAGTGATTCTCTTGTCTCAGCCTCCCAAGTAGCTGGATTACAGATGTGCACCCTCATGCCTGGCTTATTTTTATATTTTTAGTAGAGATGGGGTTACACCATGTTGGCCAGGCTGGTCTCAAACTCCTGGCTGCTTCGGCCTACTAAAGTGCTGGGATTATAGGCATGAGCCACTGCACCTGGCCACACATGTTAACCTTATCCAAAAACACCCTCATGGACACACCCAGAATAATGGTTGCCCAGATATGTGGACACTCTGTGGCCCAGTCAAGTTGACATGTAAAATTAACCATCACATTGTAAAAGGGTCTGTGTCTTATCGGGATCACTCTGGAAAGTATATGAGGATGATTTAGATCCAAAATGTTTTAGCTATCAGAAGGCAGGGTGACTTGTTAGGAGGTAATTATTATCCTCGTTCAGATGCAGACCTGAAGAAATTCATTGTTGGTGGCTTCAGATGACCCTTCAGTGACCCATGGGTGATGTGTGATGTTACACACACCAACGGCATCACACAGGCACAACTCTAGGAGGAATCCATCCGAAGTACAATGCCCAGAAAAGGACACAGTGAGTAACTGGTGGGGTGGGGGGGGGGTTCCTGGCTGCCCCTGCAACAGGCTGAGGACAACAGTGTCTCCTGGCCTCTTTCACTGCTCAGCTGCAGTAGACACAAAGCGGGGTGGCCACCTGGCTCCTTTGGGAAGGGAGATTTCTTATTCCACAAAATGGTCCTGGTGTTGAGTGGGAAGAGGCATCTTATAGCATGACTGCCCAGGATCGGGCCCAGGGTGGGCACTTGACCCCATACCAGGATGATTAGGGTCCTCTGAAGTTCTCTAACCAAACCCAGGGGAAGCAAGGATCCTTCTCTTCACTTGAATATCCAAGATTGGGTGCCACCAGTAGCCCCATCCTCAGTTTGCAGGCTCAGAAGACGGATAACTGCACAACTATTAGCCACAGCAGGACGTTAAAATATGACCAAAGCCCAGTATAAACTTGGGATTATCCAAACAAACTTTTATCCCCTCCATCATCATAAACAGTTTAGAATAGGCTGGCATACACACAGGATGCACAGAAATCCTCACTGTATTGGGAAGATCCCCAGAACACGTGCTAGCTTTCTAGATTTAGTGGTATCAGGTTATACCGAAAGAGGGATTTTCTACTTGCTTCTTTGTATGCTTCCAATGGCAATAAAATGCCACCCGCCTTCACCCTATGAAGTCACAAGCCTTGACATTCCCCATGAAACCGATAGCCTCACCCTTTTACTAATGCAGGCTTAGGAGACGGTAAGATCGCACGTGACTTGGATGTCATTATTTTTACCCACCATTTTATAAGAGATTTATTGCCTCTTAGCGGTGACAGCACTAAATCAGTCCTATGAATCTATGCTTGTCAAGAGGAATGGACAAAACTCAGTTTGATTCATTTGTCTCTCTGATATCTATCACATTTATTCCTTCATTGACCAAACCCAGTCCTCTGCCCCTGGGCTTGCTTTGGCAATAGTGGTGAATGGAGGACATCTCATCCCCTGCTCTTACAGAGCCAGTCATGGAATTGGCCACCGTTTGTATTTCTCAGACCCCCTTCTCAGTTCTGGCTCAGGCCCTTTAGGAATCACTTATCCTGGGGTCTGACTCCCAAGCAGGGCTGCGGTAGGCCTTGAGAGGAAAGCGTGGGGCAGAATGCTGCCAAAAAAACGGCCCAGTCTGGCTCTCGGCCAACCAGCTGGCTGCTGCACGCAGGCCTCTCCCAGCCTCTCCAGACCCCTCTTTGTCTCCCTCGGCCTCCCTTTCTCAGCTGTCTCGCCTCAGGTAATCATCCACACTCTGCACTTCCCCAGCTCTTTTCATTCCCGCATTTCAGATCACTTTACACACATTAATTAAGCCTTAAACCACTCAGGAAAGAAAAGCAAAAGGCGCGTGGGGATGTTTGCATTGCCCTCCTCCCAGCTGCTCTGGCTCAGGAGCAGGCCAGCCGTGGGCCGCCCCACACCCACCCCAGGAGAAGGAGAGCCGCAGAGGCTGCCGGAGACCAGGAGGACTTCCCCTGCAACCTGCAGGGTTGGGGTGTCAAGGGTGGAAACTGACTCCACACATCACAGAACACCCCGTTTCATTGAGAGGCACATGTCATTGTTAGGGACAACCGCCCACATAGCAATCACCTGCCACAGTTGATCCAGATGACCCTTGGAAGGTGGGTCCTGGGCAAGAGTGCTGGTGGAGAGAGGCGGTCTCTGCATCACACCTGGGTTAGGCGCACTTCAGTCTGTACTGCTGTGGTTGTGGTCGTGGGTGTTTGAATCAGAGATGTCTTAGTTCACATCTGGGCTCTGTTGCCTCCTAACTCAGCTGTCTTCCACATATTGCTTGGTATCCTAGGTCCCAAGGTCTTATCTGCAAAGTGGATCTGATAGTATCCACTACCCTCCCCTACCTGGATTTCTGTGGAAGATGAAATTAGATCATGCATGAGGAAGTATTGGCACACAAAGTGGTAGATGTTAGAGCCTTTTTGAGCCATCTCTGTGTTTAGTCCCAGCCAGTCTGAATAATGCAGTTCTGCTATGGCGGTTTGGACCCTCTAGCTCAAATTCGTGCTAATGTCTCTCATTCACAAGAAACAGTGGGAAAACCCAAATGAAGCCTGTAGTTTAGTTAATAGTCTGTACCAGTGATAATTTTTTAGTTTTGGTAACTGTGTCATGGTTACTTGAGATATTAACATTACAGGAAGTTGGGTGAGTGGCCTGCAGGAACTCTCTGTTTTTGCAACATATGTTCATCTAATGATAATAATATTATGAAAATACATAAAAATTAGTAATGGCTACACAGTGAGTGTCATACTTTACCTGATATGGTTAGGCTCTGTGTCCCTGCCCAAATCTCATCTTGAATTGTAATCCCCATAATTCTCACAATCCCCACATGTCAACAGAGAGACCCAGGTGGAGGTAATTGAATCATGGGGCGGTTTCCCCCGTGTTATTCATGTCATAGTGAGTGAGTACTTAGAAGATTTGATGGTTTTATAAGGGGCTCTTCTGCCTTCACTCGACACTTCTCCTTCCTGCTACCTTGTAAAAAAAAAAAAAAAAAAAAGCAGCCTTGCTTCCTCTTTGCCTTCTACCACGATTGTAAGTTTCCTGAGGCCGCCCCAGCCATGCTGAACTGTGAGTCAATCCAACCTTTTTCCTTTATAAATTATCCAGTCTCGGGCAGTTCTTTATAGCAGTATGAAAATGAACTAATACATTACCTATATTTTTAGTGTACTATATTAAGATACCTCCATAGTGACCAAAACCATGCCAAGTCTTTGTTACCAAAATAAGAGGCAATTTATGTTATCTCTAGCTGTTATCACCACCAAGAAAAATCCCTCGAGTTTTCAGTGTCTTCAAGGTACCATACTGAACCTTAAAATAGCAAATTTTGCTATCTGGATAAAACCATCCCCTGTGTGGTAGTCATTTTAAAATAGCTGTTTGGATGTGAGATACTTGATAACCTTACCATTTAAGCCCCCAGTGCTTCCCTTATTTCACAGAAAATGAGTGGCTTGCCAGTCAATCAGCTCCGAGTTTTCTCTTTTGGTGGGTGGTGACTAGGAAGAGCAATCTTGTCAAATAACACCGTAGATTATATCCGCTTGCCACTCTGAGTAGTTTTTGAGAGGTTTGTCTTAAAATGCTGAGGATATCTTTTCTCTTCCTAACTTAATAGGGACCGGATGATTTAAATGCTTTTATGTCCTCATTTTTCTTAACACCATGAAAACTGTACTCATGGGGGGGTCAGAAGGAGAGCTTTCTTTCTTTCTTCCTTTCTTTATTTCAACAGGGGTTTGCCCTGTTGCTCTGAGGCTGGAGAACAGTGGCTTGATCATGGCTCACCACAACCTCAAATTCCCCGGGCTCAAGCGGTTCTCCTGCCTCACTCTGCAGAGTAGCTAGGACTGCTAGTGTGTGCCACCACACCCAGCTAATTTTCCTCATTTTTTGTAGAGACAGGGGTCTTGCCAAATTGCACAGTCTGCTTTCCTGGACTTAAACGATCCTCCGGCTTCGGCCTCTCAAGGTGCTGGGACTACAAGCATGAGCCACTGGACCCAGCACAGAAGGAGATTTTCATTGAGTAAATGGTGAGTTTTATTAAGAGCCTCAACACCATCCCTCTCATTAAAGAATGTGAATAGGATATGGCTACATAAGTGAGTTCTGTGAGAGTCACAGCTTTAAAAAGCAAACCCTCTATCTTGTCAAGTCGCTCAGCTTTCCAGGTGATTATCGATCTGTGATGTGTAACTCCTGAACGCAGAGGAGCTACACCTGGACATTTGATTGTGCCTGCTGGCTGAGCATTTGTAATCAAAAGTTGGGTTGGCATCTGCTACCTGCAGGGCATTAATGGATCTGGGCCTGTGAAGAAGGTTAGGGGATAGCCCCAGTTCTCAAGTATGAGAATGACATTTGTCACTCTTTTTAGTTGCCCAGGATGTGACCTCTTCCTGTGCCCGGGGAATCCCCCATCTCAGGACGCAAAGCCACCCCCATAAAACTGGAAATGGCACAGACCACATGCCCACGCTTTCTTGCAGTTGAGAGTACAAGGGGCATAACCTAGGTTCCCCCCGCAGCTGGGGATGGGAGGGAGTAGGGCAATGCTTCATCCAGCAGCCAGAGGAGTGGCAGCAGCTTCTACGGCAGAGCGCAGCAGCATTGGTGTCCACAGCAGGGCCATCACCTGCCCCATCCGCAGCATGAATTTAATTTAGGCCTTGATCCAGGCTGCATCCCCTTGGAGCTGATCCCCTAGCTCTCTTAAGGATCCCTGTGAGCCACCCACCATCCTATAAATAAATAGCCTTCTTGCTCAGATCAGCCATGCTCAGCTTCTGTTGACTGACACAGGAGTCTCCTCTCAGAGTCTCTATCTTGGATATCAGTTGCACCAGCAAGCCATTATTCTTCTAGCAGTGGCCTGGTGTTCCTGCTGATCCCTCACTCGTCAGACTCCTCTTGTCATGACAACATACACTTAGGGATGGGGCATCTATGGCCATGGAATGACATTTCACTAGCACCTTGGTGGTTGGTGCTAAGTCAATCAATCAGAAATGTAAGCAGATTTAATCTCAAATACTTTTCTGCATGGCTAAGATGGGGCACAGGTTGAGACATGTTTCTGGTAACACTGATAGGAGTCTTTCCTATGATACCAGAGAACCTAATACACTAGAGTTTTGGCCAAAAGAAAGAAATGGCAATGACAACAACAAGAGCAGCAACAAAACCCTCCATCATTACAGGGGAAACATTTGTTGCTATTTTTTAGTAGAAAAGGGAACAGTTTCAATATTCTGTTGATCTTCTTTATCCAGCCTCTTTTTTGTGTGTTGTAGAAATCCCATTGTGAACACTTACACTTCATCCATTGACTCTTCTAGATGACGCTGAACTTCACGATAGGAAACTTTCAGTGTGAGATGGATCATCTTGTTGCAAAAAGCAAAAAACTGATCCCTGAAAAGATTGAGAGAACCTGAGCTTCCATTGATAAAAAACCAGGAATACAGGTTTTTCATATTCTCCCAGCAAGTTAAACGTGGAAGTAGAATAATTTCTTACGAAACAAGAAGACAAAGATATCATTAATCCTTTCAATTGCATTACTTTTAGCAGCCGTAAAAATAAGCCTGGCAACAAATACTCAGGGTCTTAAATGAAAGCAGAGTGGATTTAAGAGAATTGGAGCGGAGGGCACAATGAAAAGCCCTTTGCCTTTCATTCTGAATTTTTTGTGTGTTCAGTTGTCCAGAGACCGTGACTCCATGAGGGAGGGTGGTCATCCCTGCACAGCTGGAAAGGGTAGGGGCCACAGTTTCCACCTCTTTTCCTCCCACGCCTCAGTCAATCTGGCTTCCACTGAAATCACTTTCACTAATGCACTAATAAATCCCCAACGGCTTAATCTACCTATCTATGCTGTGTCACACTGCTACTTTCATTTTCTTGCAACTCTTGCTTTTACTGAGATCTGCATTCTTCCTGTTTTCCTTCTCCCTTTCTGGCCAGTCCTTCTCCATCTCTCCCACTGGCTCATCCTCCTCTCCCCGCCTCCCAAGGCTGCGGTTCTCTCATGGTTTCTTTTCTGTTCGATTCCACGTGCTTTTTCTTGGTGATCACGTCTGTTTTCATGCCTTCTCACAATCACCAGTAACCAATGACCAGCATCTGCATACTTCCTGAATTCCAAATCCCTGTCCCCAATAAGCTCCTGGACCCCTCCACCTGGATATTTTGCTGTCACCGCAAATTCAAATTCAATGTGTCAATCTGGATTATTTATCATTCTGCTCCAAACCTCCACTTATTTTCTCTCTCTTTTTTTTTTTTTTTTGAGACAGGGTCTTGCTCTGTCCCCCAGGCTGAAGTGCAGTGGCGTGATCATGGCTCACCGCAGCCTTGACCTCCTGGGCTCAGGTGATCCTCCTACCTCAGCCTCCTGAGTAGCTGGGACTACAGGCACACACCACTATGCTCAGCCAATTTTTTGTAACTTTTGTAGAGATGGGATTTCCCCACATTGCCCAGACTGGCCTAGAACTCCTGGGCTCAAGCGATCCACGCTCCTTGGCCTCCCAAAGCACTGTGATTGCAGGCGTGAGCCGCTGAGTCCAGCCAAACCTTCACTTCTTGTAGTCCTATATTTATTACCCAGAAAGCTCAAAATTATCCTTAACATGCCCCTCCCTCCTGTTCCGCACTCATTCACCAAATTCTGTCTTACACCTGGCCCTCCTCTCCATCCCTCTGGCCTCTGCCTCAGTGAAGCCCCTTCCCCTATCTATGGCCTCCGTTCCCCAAGCATCCCCACACTGCTTCCCAGTTATCTTGTGCCAGATGAGACAGACTGCTTGGGCAGCCAAGGGAGGAGAGCTCAAGCTGACCTGGGAGGCCTGAGCAGATGGGAGCCAGCAAAGGAACAAAGGTTATTCACGGGTCAGGACCCTGGGGGATCCTGAGGCTTGAATGGAAGCTATAGTTCTGCAATTGCAGCAAGTGCGGCCTCCAGCAGTGGCCAAGCTGATCCCTAACTCCTCTGAGGATTTGCACGTGGCCGCCTACCTCCACGCCCTCCTACTCCCAGGAAAGCTGCCCGTGGCCATAGAACTCATTACCCTAAAATACCACCTCAATTCCATTGCTTCCCAGTCCCCAGTTTTTGATGACTCCCCGTCATCCACAGAATCCACAAAGTATACTTTCCACTCCCCATCGAGTACTCCAGGATCCCATAATTGCTCATGCAGCTTTGCTGTTCAGTGTGTCAATTGCTCACCTGAATCAACCATTCACCTCTCTCACACTTAACTATTGACTTTAATTTTCCAACCTCTCAAATTTGCCTATGCCTTTTCTCCTCCTAGAACCCTCTCCTGTAAGTCCTCAAACCTGTTTGTTTAGGTCTTACGTGGTTTTTCACTTGTTAAACCAACACGTATTTAGAT
The DNA here is from genome assembly GCA_963573385.1 of Cacajao melanocephalus. Lineage (NCBI taxonomy): Eukaryota > Metazoa > Chordata > Mammalia > Primates > Pitheciidae > Cacajao > Cacajao melanocephalus. The sequence goes on from CAUYLG010066987.1 coordinate 85,125, forward strand.
CCAACTAGGGGCCACACCAATTCTAGCAAAGAAGACTAGATCTCTCCCCTCCAGGAACACTTAGTCCAGGGGGAAAGGTGGACAAGGAAAAGGAATTTGCGTTACAATGTGATAAATTCCACAGTGATGTTGCCATATGCTGTCTTGGGAAAACCTTTCTGGGAATCTCTCAAATCTCATCACCATAGAGATATTCACATTAACTTACAGAAAACCCATTTCCTGTCTTCTGAACTCGGGGGCTATGATTCTCAACTTTGTTGTACAAACATTCATCTGGGGCGCTTTTAATGTTACACATTTTCCAAAGCCTCACTTTCAGAAATTCTGATTCAGTAGACCTGAGATTGGGCCGAGGAATAAACATTTTTAATAAACTCCTCAGTGATTTTAATATAGGTGAGGCCACTGGTCATACTTAGCACAACATCGCTAATGCATTTGTTTCTGCAGTTCATATACCATACCAGATGCTTTCCTGTAGTCTATGTGCTTACATGAATGGCTTCTCTAGTTTGCTAAATAATAGGTCTTTAAAAGCAGAATCTTTTACTTTTACATCTTTTTTTGTTTTGAGACAGGGTCTTGCTCTGTTGCCCAGGATGGAGTGCAGTGGCATGACTGTGGCTTGTTGCATCCTTGAACTCCTGGGCCCAAGCAATCTTCCCACTATAGCCCCTCAAGTAGCTGGGACTACAGGCATGTGCCACCATGCCTGGCTAATTTTTTAAAGTTTTAATAAAGACAGGATCTCATCATGTTGCCCAGGCTGATCTTGAACTCCCGGGCTCAGGTGATCCTCTCACCTTAGCCTCCCAAAGTGTTGAGGTGACAGGTATGAGCCACTGTACCTGGCCACACCCGGCCTTCTTATACATCTTTATGCGCCTTCATGGCATCAGAACAGTACACGAGTAATTGCATATCTTTTGTACTTCATAAATCCTTAACAATTTTAGTAAAGTCATATTTTGTGTTTCAATTTTTATAACTATATATTGATTTCATAATTGAAAATATATTTTTAAAAAGATTGATGTGAGGATGTGTTGCTGCTGAGAGGCTGAGAGGTGCTAGTGACAAGGTGGGGTGGGTACAGGAGGTGCTGCACTCCAGAGGCCCACACTCTCAGCTGGGGGTGATGCAAACAGGACGCCTGCTACACAGACCAGCTCAGGGAGGCTCAGGCTGCACGAACATGATGCTGAGAGGATGTCTTAGAAAGGTGCCATTGGGCCTTCATGAGTGGTGTTCTTTTCTCTTTTATTAATTTTTGTAGAGACAGGGTCTCACTGTGTTGCCCAGGCTGGTCTCGAACGCCTGGGCTCAAGCCATCCTCCTGCCTCAGCCTCCCAAAGCACTGGGATTACAGGTGTGAGTCACCATGCCCAACCTAGAGGGTGTGTTCTTCAAAGCCAAATCTGAGGCTGGGCATCATGGCTTGCGCCTGTAATCCCAGCACTGGCAGGCTGAGGCGGATGGATAACTTGATGCCAGGAGTTCAATACCAGCCTGGCCATCATGGCGAGACTCCACCTCTACTAAAAATACAAAAATCAGCTGTGTGTGGTGGCACACACCTGTAATCTCAGCTACTCAAGAGGCTGAGGCCCAAGAATCTCTTGAGCCCGGGAGGCAGAGGTAGCAGTGAGACAAGATTGCGCCACTGTACTCCAGCCCGGGCGACGAGAGTGAAATAAGACTGTGTCTCAAAATAAAATAAAACAAAATAAAATAAAATGTCAAATCTGATCTCCTACCACATCCCACAGTTGTGACAAACCATTCTTTCAAACGATGTTTCCTGTGGCATTCCCAAGAAAATGCAGAGGGAAGCCTGGGAAGCCCAAGATTCCCGGTCCAGCTGGAGGCTGCTCTGCCTTTGCTTGTGGCCTCCATCAAGGCACCGTGCCTGGCCACACTTGCCTGCAAAGGCTCTAGGGCTTGCAGGACCTCTGGTGCTGCTGTGCTGAGACGTGGGTCTCAACCATGTGGGTACGGTTCTGCCCTCTCCTTGCTCGGACTAGATCTCTTTCTAGACATAAACGTAACTTCCCCTCTGATGCCACTTGCCCTGGGCCAGGGGTTGTTGCAACCTCCACAGTTGTGTTTCCTGGACCACCCATTCAGCAGCATCCCAGACAGTGAACCTGAGCCCTAGTTGGGCCTAGAAATCGCTGGAAGAGAAATAAAAGAGGATTAAGCTGGGATTACTCTTCTTTCTTATTTACCATTCACTGTGAGCTCTTCTTCCCCAGCCTCTGCAGCTGGCCTCTCTTCACAGCTGAAACTACCAACCTCCCTCCCCCACCCCATATAGCATTAGCCCTACTTCAGTCTTTCCAGAAAGTTCTTGTTCTAGAGCCCAGAACAAGTCCAGATATTGAATAATATATTTTGGAGCTCAGGATCTAGTGGGATGCAGCCTAGTAGCTATAGCAAAACAGGGAAGAGTAATTAGGATAGGACCCAGAACCAGACCAGGATGGAGCCCAACTAGTCCCAGGCGCTGTAATGGCACCCACTGCAGTAGTGCCATCATTGGGCATACTCACATGCCCTAGTCTATGCTCGGGGACAGATGGAGCAAAGCAACTGAGACCTAGAGATACAGCCAAATAGAATTAAGCTATTTGACTATTGGTGGATAAAGCGTCCCTAGCCCCTGGGCTGAGTTTGAGGACCTTTTCTTAGGGGGGACTGCACTGCCAAGTAATTTAGCAAAATAGGGAAACAACACACAAATCCAGCTATCAGATCTGAGTCAAGGAACATACTACGACTTCTCAGCAAAACTAGTTTTGATATTTGAACAAAACTAGAGGGAAGAGGGCTGAGGTTTGGAGATAGGTTTCAGGAATCATGCCTGCCTGTGATTCTCCTTATAGGATTCAGAGGAGTAAACAATGCCCCATGCTAGGACTGACATAGAATGCGGAGAGGGTAACCCAGGCAACCTAGTACTCTCCTGGGTTCAAAGGCCAACCTTGGCCTTCAACACTGCAACATTTCTTTACTATACACGTGGTATCCTTCATGCTCACATGTCATGGTTTATGCTATCTAAAAATTAGAATTGACCTGTAGTCCAAGCTACTGGGGAGGCTGAGGTGGGAGGATCCCTTGAACCCAGGGGGTCAAGGCTGCAGCGAGCCATGATCATGCCCCCACACTCCAGCTTGTGCAAGAGTGAGACCCCATTCTAATCCTGTTTCTTCACTTTGTAAGGAAAGTTTCCCACATGTGTGCCTCTTCAGAATATCTGGTAAGCAAAGTGGGGAAGCAGGATTAGAAACAAAGTTAGTATCTTTCTTTTTTTTTTTTTTTTTTTTTTGTGACAGAGTCTTACTTTGTCACCAGGCTGGAGTGCAGTGGCATGATCTTGGCTCACTGCAACCTCCACCTCCCAGGTTCAGGCAATTCCCCTGCCTCAGCCTCTGGAGTGGCTGGGACTACAGGTGTGTGCCACCACACCCAGCTAATATTTGCATTTTTAGTAGAGATGGGGTTTCACCATGTTGGCCAGGATGGTCTCAATCTCCTGGCTCCATGATCCACCCACCTCGGCCTCCCAAAGTGCTGGGATTACAGGCATGAGCCACTGCACCTGGCTGTATCTTTCCTTTTTATAGGAACTTTGTGGAAGTGAGAATCTTTAGACCTTCCATCTATTCTAACCTACTGATGTAAGCTAGGACTCTGTAAAGTCCATTATATTAATTTCTAGAAAAGAATTTCAGGGGCAGATCTATTGATATTGCCAAGGAAAATTTAAAAATGAAATGCTTATCACTTCTTGGTAGACATTTGTGAAAACCTCATGATATACTTTATATTTTTTATTGGCAAGAGGTCATAGAGGCTAGATCATGTGGTGGGATTTGCTTTTGTTAACATCAAGGGAGGAATGCTAGCTAATTTGTTTGGATGGATGTGTTCTAACATTGCTCTAAAAATTATTGCTGGGCATACTAGGATCATACTAGGATCTCTGTCACCAGAAAAGCCCAGCCTCACTGTCCTTGGTGGCTCACTCTGTGGTCACGGGACTCATGGATTCAGAAAAGTTCACCCACCTACTTTCCCACTGTCCATTTTTGCTCAGTATACTTTTTCTTTTTCTTTTTTTTTTTTTTTAGACAGAGTCTCGCTCTGTTGCCAGGCTGGAGTGCAGTGGTGTGATCTCAGCTCACTGCAATCTCTGCCTCCCAGGTTCAAGTGATTCTCCTGCCTCAGCCTCCCAAGTGGCTGGGACTACAAGCATGTGCCACCATGCCCAGCTAATTTTTGTGTTTTTAGTAGAGAGGGGGTTTCACCATGTTGGCCAGGATGGTCTCGATCTCTTGACCTTGTGATCTGCCCGCCTTGGCCTCCCAAAGTGCTGGGATGACAGGTGTGAGCCACCGCACCCGGCCACTCACTCTATTTTATATAAGCCACTTACTCCCCTCACCCCTTCCCTATTCAATGGCCATAGAGCGTTTCTGGTCATTCCTTTTCCTACTGTATCTTTAAAATTGTATCAATGTAGTTTTTACATTCCATTTCCTTTAAGATGTTTGTTTATGCTGAAGAACTCATACAGAGATTTTTTTTTTCTCTCTCTCTCAGGGGATTAGCATTTTAGTAAGAGCTGAATAATAAAACTAGACTGTAAAAGCCTGTCAGAAACGTAGTGGTGCATGTCTTACTTCTCATAATTGCTTGGGAATGATTAGGATTGAACTTTGTTGTCATTGTTGTTGTTTCAGAGTGAAAAAAGGGCCATTTTTCTCTGCCAGATCACAAGGATGGGTGTTGAAGGGGAAATGACCTGTGATACCGTATAAAACATAAATTCTAATTTTCTAGATAGAAAGGAAGACGTAGCACAAAGCGAGAGGGAGTATTAATGAGTGGACCACCAGATCTGCTTCGAATGTTTTCCAACTTCTGGTGGGTCTCATACTCTGTTGAAAACTTGAGGCAAACACATATGTGCACGAAGACATACAAAACATGGCAGTGATTTCAAAGGAATTGTGGACTCCATGGCTCTCAGATTAAAGAAAATCCTTGACTGGGCGTGATAGCTCATGCCTGTAATCCCAGTACTTTGGGAAGCTAAGATGGGCGGATCTCTTGAGATCAGAAGTTCAAGATCAGCCTGGCCAACATGGTGAAACCCCGTCTCTACTAAAAATACAAAAATTAGCCGGGTGTGGTGGTGGGCACCTGTAATCCCAGCTACTCGGGAGGCTGAAGCAGGAGAATTGTTTGAACCCAGGAGGTGGAGGTTGCGGTGAGCCAAGATTGCACCATTGCACTCCAGCCTCAGTAACAAGAGTGAAACTGCATCTAAAAAAAAAAAAAGAAAGAAAGAAAAAGAAAATCCTTGTGGGGGTCATCAAAATGTTTTCTCTATCCTTTGGGTTCAACTTTAATCCAGAAGTTAGAATAAATGGATGAAATTCTGATTTCAATCAAGCAATGAATATACACAATTGACTGTTAAACAACATAGGTTACAACTACATGGGTCCACTTTTACATAGATTTGCTTCCATCTTTGCCACCCCTGAGACAAGAAGACCAATCCTTCCTCCTCCTCCTCCTCCTCCTCCTCCTCCTCCTCAGGCTACTCAAGGTGAAGACAACAAGGATGAAGATATTTATGGGGATCCACTTCCACTTAGTGAATAGTAAATATATTTTCCCTTCTTTAGGATTACAAAATATAACTTATAAAATATGTTAATCAACTCTATATATTATCAATAAGGCTTTCCATCAGCAGAAAGCTATTAGTAGTTTTGGAGGAATCGAAAGTTATATGGAAATTTTTGATTACATGGAGGGAGGTCTGTACTCCTAACTCCCACATCCTTCAAGGGTCAACTTAATTATGCTTAGTGTTGTGCTAGGTATGAAAGAACCCAGAAACATTCTAAGAGCTCATCCCTGCCTTCCAGCACTTTGGGAAGACTGCACAAACTCACATGGAGTATCTTTAAATAAGACAGTGTAGAGTTTAGTGCTAAATTGTGTGGTATGGATGAAGAGTGCTGCAAGCTCTCAGGAAAGGGGAGTCAATAGTTTAGTCAAAGAAAATTTCATAAAGATAAAAGGATTTCATTTGTACTTGAAAGAATCTCTAGAGCTTAAACAGAAGAGACATGCGGTAACATTCCATGGAGACAATATAGCTCAGGAGAGAGAATACGGGTTTTGACGTGTGGCACTTCTGGGTTTGAATCACCGCTCTGTCCCTCATAGGCTCTATAACTGTGCTAAAGTTATTTAATATCCCTGAGTTTTAGATTCTTTATCTGCAAAATGGGCATTTTTAAAGAATGGATGGGAGTAATCAATTAGATAATTTTGTAAAAGTACCTGAGACAGGGTCAAGAAAGCAAAACTGTCTCTCTTGTTCAGGAACACAATTCAAGAGTATAATCAGTATAATCAGTACTCATGCTCCTTAGTACTTATCCAAAAAATTGTTACCCAGGGGCTGACACATAGAAGGTGCTTGACAAATATCTGTAAGAGGGGTTGAATGAATAAGTGAATGAATCGATGAATAAAAAAATGTGTCGAGGAGTAAGCAATAATGATGAATCTGATGTGTGGCAATATATAATTTCTTCTTTCAAATATATTGTGATAAAATCAAATTCTATCAAGAAAATAAAAGGCTAAGCCATGGACCAGGAGATAATAATCACAAAACACATATCTGTGAAGGGACTGTTGTCCAAAATATACAGAGACCTCTTAAAATTCAATCATAAGAAAACAAACAACCACTTAAAGAGTGGGGCAAAGACTTTACCATACACCTCACCAAAGAAGATACATAAACGGAAAATAAGCACATAAAAAGATGTTCCACATCGTATGTCACCAGGGAAACACAAGTTAAAATAACAATGAGATCCCGCTACACACCTGTCAGAATGCCCAAAATCCAGAACACAGGGAGCACCAAATGCTGGTGAGGATGTGGAGCAACAGAATCCCTCACTTATTGCTGGTGGGAATACAAAATGGTGTCGTTATTTTGGAAAATACTTTGGCAGATTTTTTTTTTAAACAAAACCTACTCTTACAGTATAATCAGTAACCATGCTTCTTATTATTTATCCAAAAAAATTGAAAACTTATGTCTACACGAAAACCTGCACACAAATGTTTATAGCAGCTTTATACATAATTGCCAAAACTTGAGAAGTAACTAAGATGTCCTTCAGTAGGTGAATGATAAACTATTGTACAATGGAATGATGCATGGCAATATATAATTTCTTTGTTCAGATATATTGTTTATAAAAGTAAATTGTATCAACAGAATGCAAAGATAAGCTATAGACCAGGAGAAAATATTTTGTGCATCTAGACAATGTAATATTACTCATTGCTAAAAAGAAATGAGCTATCAGGCCATGAAAAAACATGGAGGAAACTTAAATGCCTATTACTAAGTGAAAGAAGCCAATCTACAAAGACTACATGCTGTATGATTCCAACTATATGACATTCTGGAAAAGGCAAAACTATGGAGACAGTAAAAAATTCAGTGGTGGCTGGGTGCAGTGGCTCATGCCTGTAATCCTAGCACTTTGAGAGGCCAAGGTGGGCAGATCACCTGAGGTCAGGAGTTCAAGACCAGCCTGGCCAACATGGTGAAGCCCTGTCTTTACTAAAAATACAAAAATTAGCTGGGCATGGTGGCAGGTGCCTGTAGTCCCAGCTACTCAGGAGGCTGAGGCATGAGAATCTTTTGAACCCAGGAGATGAAAGTTGCAGTAAGCCAAGATTGTGTCACTGTACTCCAGCCTGGGAGACACAGCGAGACTCTGAAAAAAAAAAAACAAAGTTCAGTGGCCACTGGGGGTTAAGGAAAAGAGAGGGACGAATAGGCAGAGCACAGAAAATTTTCAGGAAAGTGACACTACTGTATGAGCTACTATAATGATGAATATATGTCATTGTACATTTATCCAAACCTATAGAACGTACAACACTAAGAGTGAACCCTAATGTACAAAAATTTTTATTCAAAAAATCAAATTATAGCTATAGCTATAACTAAAATGCATTCATATTGTGTTCTAGGTTATTCAAGGACAAACTCCCCACTTTCTGGGTTATCTGGGTTTTCTATAGCTTTATTTCCAGCTCCACAACTCTGATTCTAGTATTATTTGCCTTTGTCTTTCATTTTCAGTTTTCAGCAGTGTAATATAATGTTCCTATGTGTGGTTTCTCTGTATTTATCATACAGGGGTTCCCTGAACTTCATGAATCTGTGGGTTGATGTTATTCATCAGTTTTGGAAAACACCAGCCATTGCTCCTCAAATATTTCTTCTGTCTTATTCTCTCTCCTTTCCAAGTATCTAATTGACTATATGTTAGACCTTTTCACTGTCTCTTATATCTTTTGTCCTCTTGTCTATTTTTTCCCCATTCTTCTTTTACCTGTGCTTCAGTTGATCATTTTCAATTAACTTGTCTTCTAGTCACAAACTTTTCTTCTGTGTCTAATCTGCTATTAAACTCATTTAATGGGTAAGAGCAGATTTTTCCACTAAATGATTTTCATATTATTCTCTTTTATAGATTCCAAGTCTTTGGTAAAAATACCTATTTTTTTTCTCTATTTTCTTGAACATATTAATCATAGTTTAGAGCCCTTGTCTTTTATGTCCAATGTCTGGATTACCTGTAGGTCTGTTTCTATTGCCTATTTTTTCTCTTAGTTTTCAATCATATGGTACTCATATGGGGCTTATAATAGCCGTGTCATTTTATGAGACCAATCCTATTAGATAAATCCTTAAGTGAGCTCCAGATATTTATAATATGTTCATAAGGCAGATGCTTCTTTCCCAAATCACAAAGATATCTACTTATAAACAAATACCTAAAGAGACAAACATCACTATCTGGTTTACACCATTTGGGGTTCTTGAGATTCAGGAATTTCTAGCATTCAACATTCATTCAACAAGTACTTGAAATCCTATTTTGTGCCAGCACTGTTCTAGTGCTAGGGATGTTGGTGATCAATTAAGGTCTCTGTTAACTGCAATTTGCCTTTCATTGAGGAAAGATACAATAAATAAATAAATAAATAGCAAGAAAATAAGCAGATTAATCATGAGTGCTGGGCTGATAATTAAAATAGAATGACATGATAAAGAGTAATGTGGTGACTACTTCACATTGAATAGTTAGGCAAGGATTATTTCAGGGAAGGTGACTCCAAAGATTATAATTTAATGACAAGAAGGAACCAGCCAAGTGATTATGGAAAAAGCAGTTAAGGCAAAAGAAAGAACTAGTGCAAGATCCTAAGAGAGGAATGAGGTTGGCACATTCAAGGAAAGGAAAGGTCAGAGTTACAGGAGTGAAGAGGTTGAAAGTCAAAGAATTGGATCAATAGACAGGAATCCTATCATTTAGGGCTTTATATGTCAGAGTAAAGTCAGATTTATCCTAAGTGTGATAAGAAGTCACTGAAGGGGCTGGGCACAGTAGCTCAAGCCTGTAATCCCAGCACTTTGGGAAACCGAGGTGGGTAGATCACCTGAGGTCAGTAGTTCAAGAGCAGCCTGGCTAACATGGTGAAACCCCATCTCTACTAAAAATACAATTAGCCAGGTGTGGTGGTGTGTGCCTGTAGTCCCAGCTGCTCCGGAGGCTGAGGCAGGAGAATCGTTTGAACCCAGGAGGTGGAGGTTGCAGTGTGCCAAGGGTCACGCCACTGCACTCCAGCCTGGGTGACAGAGTGAGATTCCATCCCTCCTCCCACACCAAAAAAAACAAAACAACAAAAAAAAAAACAACCCACTGAAGGAATTTAAACAGGAGGGAAACAGGATTTGCTTTTGATTTTGAAAAAAAGTAGTTTTCAGAAGAGCAAGATTGGAAATTGAGAGATAAGTTAGGTGCTAATTGTACTGGTCCAGGAGAAGAATGGCGAGGGCTTAAATGAAGTTATCCTCATCCAATCAGCAGAGATGAACACCTAGATTTGAAAATCATTTGCATGTAGATGCTATTTGTAGATGCCTTAGGACTAAATGAGACTCTTGTACTTCTTAGCCAAGTCAAGTATATAGAAACATGACATCCTGGTACCAGAAGAGACATTAAAGATCCTTTAGGCCAATCCCATTGTTTTATAAGTAGGGGAATTGAGGCCTAGTGAGGTTAAGTGCTTTCTTCACAGTCAAATAGTTCATCAGAATCTAGGATTTCCTTACTTAGTTAAGTGTGTTTTCATTACCTTCTGCTTCTGAAAAACTGCAACTTAGCTTTAAAGTTATGGTAAGTATTTGTTGAAAGAAATAATTATACTCTGTGCAATATTGGATTTTAAATGATCTAAAAAGTTTTTTTAAAAAAGAAGAAACTACAAATGCATTGCTTAAAAATATGTCACTATCAATTTGAATTCAAATAAAGCAGCTTCATTGGCAGACTAGTTGGCTCAGTGAAAAATGAATTAGCAGAAACATTTTTATCCAAATTATTGTAGCTGATGCAACCTTATTTTTAAAAGAGTGTTTTAAATTATTCATCATCTAGAGGGGGAAGAAACTTGTAATGTAAAATCCCATTTGCTGAGTTGTTAGGACAGTAAAATTCCTCAGATCTGGGTTTACACACACACACACACACACACACACACACATACACACACACACACACAAACATACACACACACATTTACAATTTTATTGCATAGACAGCAAGTATGTCTCTTGCTGTTACCAAAGCAGTACAAAAGGAAGCTGTGAGAGTCAAAGGAAAACCCTGTCCATGTGTGTTGACACAGAGTAAAGTGAAAGAGTCAAAGGTTGAAACCAATACTAAGACTACTATCAGATTTAGCAGAGAAGAGCTAATCTAGGTGCTGCAGATAAAATAATATGCCAATAACTGATCGACCATTCCTTTTATGAAAGTACCACTGAGTTGTTTGTGAAACCCTCAGTAGCTTTAAAAGATGTGCCAAATATCATATCCCTGATATTGTTCCACCTGTCTTTTCTGAAAAAGAAGCAACAGCTGTACCTTTGTCCAGTGATTGTGTCCAGTAAACTCTTGGCAACAATATTATAGACAACCATTTAGCACTATTTAACCTCTTTGAGCCTCTATTTCCTGATCAGTAAAATGAAGCAGGAGATCACTTGGGAATCCCCTGGAGTCTTTGAAATCATAATTCTAAGCTTTGTCAAAGCCAAAATCAATAAAAAGAAGAAAATAAGTTCTAAAATAGCATGAAATTAGCTTTATTTTTTTCTGTGTTTGGGCAGAGCTGTGACCAGCCACCAGGAGCATCATATTGGATTTTGACTCTCTTTCTTTCTGCCCCAAGTTAAAGTACCTTTTCTTTGGTATTTTATTGAATCTTTAAAGTAGTCAATAGTAAACACCATTTTGTAATATTACTCATTGCTAAAAAGAAATGAGCTATCAGGCCATGAAAAAGCATGGAGGAAACTTAAATGCCTATTATTAACTGAAACAAGCCAATCTAAAAAGACGACATGCTGTATCATTCCAACTACATGACATTCTGGAAAAGGCAAAACTATGGAGACAGTCAAAAATTCAGTGGCAGTAACTCATCTGGTAACTACAAAATGTAAATCTATCTTTCAGACACGATCTCAGATGAATTCTTCAGTGCAAATAGAAGTGATTTTTTTCTTCAATGTATTATTAAGAGATGGTAGATAACTAGCCTAATGTGAAGCCCTGATGTAGTGCTAGGTCAGCAGACAAAAGACCACCTGTGAACACCAAGGGTTGTACCCTTTTGGTAAAAGGGACTTTGTCTCCTGTTGGTCTAAAACCAGTTTGTGAGGTCTTTCCAGGAGCCGATGCCACACCAATGAATGTCAGCAGAGGAGTGGGAAAATGTCTTCAGCTTGCTGATTGCCCACTCAAGACCAAAGCCTCTCTTCCTGCATCTTCCTTAGTTTTGCAAATTCTCTACATTTGGGAAAAAAGAAATCAACTCAACATCAACCTTGATTCCCTCTGTTGCCAATAAATGTTGACCCCATTTAAAGTCAACTCAAGTTCGACACATGTTATGGTAAGGAGCTTCTGTATGTTCCAGGATTTTAGGATTTTGGTGGTAGAACAGGAAACAGTCCTTGCATTACTATCATTTTTTCTTTTAACAACTATAGTTGCTTTATTATTGTATCCCCAGCACCTAGCACAGTGCCTGATATGTAGTAAGCACACAGTCTTTGCTGAAAGCTGAGCAAATGAATGAACGAACAGATCTCCTTACAATCTGCTGAGAAACTTTATGAGACTTGAAGGTGGAGAGAAGAACTACATTTATAGTTCACCTAAAAATTTCCCCAATGGTTAGTGCTCTTATTATTAAAATGGTTCCCTCTCCAACACAAGGTAGGTTCCAGGAACTCCTCTTCTTTCTCTTTTGTTTTGGGGCCTTTAAAAATCTTCTTGGCCTGGTGTGGTGGCTCATGCCTATAATCCCAGCACTTTGGGAGGCCAAGGTGGGTGGATCGCCTGAGGTCAGGAGTTTGAGACCAGCCTAACCATGGAGAAACCCTGTCTCTACTAAAAATACAAAATTAGCCAGGCTTGGTGGTGCACACCTGTAATCCCAGCTACTGGCCAGGCTGAGGCAGGAGAATCACTTGAACCCTGGAGGTGGAGGTTTTGGTGAGCCAAGATTGCACCATAGCACTCCAGCCTGGGCAACAAGAGTAAAGCTCCGTCTCAAAAAAAAAAAAAATCTTCTCATAGTTGGCCCTCTAGGCTACCACTTTATCTTACCTTTCCTTTGTCATAATCTTTCTTTTGATTCTGCTCTTTTCTTTCTACTCATAGCTTTAGACTTGGTACTTCAAACTGTTTGGGGGATACCGGAGCCCACTTTCATCTAAGCAGCTATTTTATGAACATTATCTCATTAATGATTTTCTCCATTTTATAAGTAAATAAAATTAGACTATGAGATTTATTTATTTACTGTGAGGGAGTAGAAAAGAGTAGGAAGTGGCTGTGCCGTGGCGGATGCCTGTAATTCTAGCTCTTTGGGAGGCCAAGGTGGGAGGATTCCTTGACCAGCCTGGAAAATATAGCTAGATCGTCTCTCCACAACAAAACAAAACAAAGCAAAATTAGTCAGGCACAGTAGCACATGCCTGTAGTCCCAGCTACTCAGGAGGCTGAGACTGGAGGATTGCTTGACCCCAGCTAGGATCATGCCACTGAACTCCAGTGTGAAAAAGCTATACCCTGTCTCTAGGTAAGTAAACAAATTAAGATCAAAGAGTAGAAAGCAAAAAGATCAGTTTTGCTCCAAAGCCTGTCTTCTGTCCATTTCACCTTATCACCTCCATTATCCAGAAGCCACCTAAAGTAAATTACATCCTCACCTCTTCTCGGATGGAAACTACTGAACACTGAACAACCTTGGTGACTCAAAGATATAGTGAGAAACATGATTTCCAGGGTAATGGAGATTACTACAGTACGCAGGACTGGTTGACCAAACACAAAAGCTCCTAGATGCTGTAATTTTTGAATCTTTGTGTCTGGCTCTTTTCTCTTTTTCGATTGTCTCCTTCATTTCTAGAAAGTTCTTGATCTCCTTTGAATTAGTTGTTTCTAATCTGTGGACCAAGAAACCAGCTAACCAGATTTATTAGGATCGTGTCTAAAATGGGAGAAGACAGTTGCTGAATGACAAAGTAAGAAGATGGAAATAAAGTACATGAATAAAGAGCTTAGTGCATGAGCTCTATGGCATTTATTCTTACTTCTCAGAGGCCTTTTCTTTGAACTGTGTTCTCTATGGCTGGGATTATTGGAAAAATGACCTCTGGGTAGGTGAGTTATTACTGCAAAAAGGCATTGTTTCCTTTCAAATGAATAAGAATGGCAGCTAATACTGTATTCTGTTTTCTTTGTAGAATGAGTTCTTTGTTTAAAAATAAGAGAACCAAAAAACCAACAATAAAAAACGATAGAGCAATATACTCTAGGAAAGAAGACCTAAAGTGAGTCACATTATATGAATAGCTAGGTTGATAGGAAAATAAATGTTGTTTTGCTTAAAACACTGAAAAGTCAATAAGCAGCAAATGAACTTTGGAGCAGCTGGGCCGATATTCATTTAGATGTCCTTCGTAATTAAAAAAACAACGCCCAAACAAAACAAAGCAACAGCAGCAAACGCAATGCCTACTGGGGTCCCATCTGCAGGTGAGCAAATTGGTGTACGAATACATTTGTAAAACTTATTCATGAGACATCAATAGCTTATTAATGGAAAGGATAGGGGAGGGGTTACTTTATTCAGAGTGGATCTGCAGTTTAAATGATAGTAAGGAATTTGAAATGGAAACTGCTGGTAAAAATATTTAGAACACCAACATGGCAAAAAAAAAAAAACCTACAAAAAAATATACCTCATATACTTTTGATAATTGTTCGATAAATATTTAATGGCCTTTACCTGGTTCTAACACTGCCCATTTTTCACCTGCCTCATGACAAACACATCTCCTTTACCCTTGCCTTCAGAGCTTCTTAAGACTATCTTCAGGCAGCCGCAAAGGATAAAGAATATTTTATTGATGAATATAAACACCTTTTATATTTTAACCACTATCTTGGACTCTAACCCTAGTTTGTGTACCAGAGATGCTAAGTCAATTTTATGCTGTGTGCCAGCTCCTATCATTTGATTGTGCCTTCCTAGAGTGTTATGATGAGAAAGTTTCTGAACTCACATTTGTGCACAGCAGGAAGAAATGTAGTGGTTGATTGATGATGTCTGCCATGGGCAAGATAGAAATGATGGAAATACGTATGCCAAAATATTACCATCCCTGTCCCAGATCCTGCCTACAGTGAGTTGAGAGACACCTGGTTCCTGCTGAATTCTTTCTTTGGCACTGACTCAGTTCCTTTTATCCAATTCCTACTTGTGGAAAATCCAAGCGTTTTGTTTCTGCATTAAAAGAGTATGACGTATATATGGATTTATTTGTTGGCTCTGTGGTGGGTAGATTATATAAATTATGGAAATAATTTAAGGTGGTTGAAGAGGATTTAACACAAATATGCTTTCAATATGACCAACACAAACACACACTATGAAAGTACAAAAAACAATGTCTCAATAAAGGTTTTCTCAATTTCCGAACCTAGCTCCCGATAGAGTCAGAATCCCTTTCTTGTGAACATTTTTTTAAAAATTAATAAAAGAGAGTAAGTTTTTAACCAGATTATAGAAGGAAAAAGATTAACAACATGGATCAACAGGAAATGTTATGATTTATGTCATAGCAGCAAATTATTTCTATAATTCTATAAACTTGAATATACTTTGGACTGAGAAGTAAATGGAAGGAGGGCAGCTCTTCAGAAGAAACCGTAAGAGGAAGAAAAGGAAGAAGAAATGTTACTTTCAGATATTCAGTCATTCAAGGAATGTTGGGCTCCTGCCCTCAAGGAGCTTACAGTCTAATTTAGATTGGTGCATACATGTACCTATGCCACGTGTCTGGAGAACTACCAGCTAGTGGATGCTTTTTTGCTGGTAAGAAAAATAAAAATAAAAAGATCAGGCATATACCGTGATGTCATCTGTGCTCTAGTAAGTAGAAAGTCCTCCAGAATCCTAGCAGCCTATTCTTAATATCTACTATCATTGCATCTTTTGAAAATCAAAAAACTGCAGAATAACTACATAAGTGTATAAGTATTTAAGCAAATTAAATACGTCAGAACAGGGTCTCTCTCTAACTTACCTTTGTACGACCTATGCAATGAATAAAGTGGAATGATAGTTGAATGAGGAAATGAAAACAAATTTTTTAAAATGTAGAAAACCATCATCTTTCTCTTAACTTTTGGCCTGCATCGTCCAGTACAATAGCCACTAGCTACTTGTGTCTATTGAACGCTGGAAATGTGGCTAGCCTGAATCAAGGTGTGCTGCAAATATAAAATGCACCCTGGATTTTGAAGACTTAGAATGAAAAGAGAACATAAAATATACCATTACTAATTTTGTCTATTGATTCCATGTTGAAATGATAATATTTTTGATTCATTGTGTTAAGTAAGAGATCTTACTAAAATTAATTTCACCTGTTTCTTTTTACTTTTTTAGTGTGGCTTCTAGAAAACTTAAAATCGTGTGCCCTCAGTTTTCTTGGCCAGGTGTGGTGGCTCATGCCTGTAATCCAAGCACTTTGGGGGGCTAAGGTAGAAGGATTGCTTGAGCCCAAGAGTTCAAGACCAGCCTCTACTGGGCAACATAGCTAGACATTGCCTCTACCAAAAAAAAATTTAAAAATTAGCCAGGCATGGTGGCACAAACCTGTAGTCCCAGCTACTTGGAAGGCTGAGGTAGGAGGATCGCTTGAACCCAGGAACAGGAGATTACAGTGATCTGTGGTCAGGCCACTGCATACCAGCTGGAGTGACAGTGAGACCCTGCCTCACTTTCTATGTTTGTATAAAACAGTGCTGCTCTAGGCAATTCTTTCCTTAAAACATTCAAGACAGATGGTGGTGAAGTTTATTTGTAAAGATTCAGAGACCAGTAAATAGTTTATGTTAATTTATTCTTTGAGTCCAGAAAATTATTCCTGTATCTATCTGAAAGAACAAAAATGTCATGAGTGTCTATAGCAGGTGGGTCACAAACTTTTCCTCTGCAGGGACAGAGAGTAAGTATTTTAGGTGTTGAGGATTAAATGGCCTCTGTCACAACTATTCAACTCTGTTCATATAGTGTGAAAGCAGCCACCTGCCAACACCTAAGAGTATGGCTGTATTCCAATCAAACTCTATAAAATCAGGCAGCCTTGCAATTAGTCACTAGGAGTTTCTCAGTACATAATTATACTGGCAGGACAGAAATAAACCAAAAGATAAGAGGATTTGACACGAGTGGTCAAATCCTGTTCAAAAACACACATTGTCATATTTACCAATTATAAGACTAATTTGGCATAAGGGAGACACAGCCTAAAATCATGAAAGTCTGCATTAAAAATGACTTTCAAATAAAATAATTTTTAAGTTTATGCATACTGCATTTAGTGTACTGCCCCCTATACTAATTCATTATAAAGCTATTTGTCTCTGAAATGATTTAATATTTGTAATTTTAAAGGAAAAACAAGTATGTCCATACACAATCCATTGCAATCTATCCTAATGTCTGTTTCCCCCATGTTCTGAGGAGATCATGAGCTCTCAGCCAATGAGAGAGAATTTTACAGACTATGCTGTATGCTCCTATCCAGTATTACTGTACTATATGGCATATACTCTCAACCACCAGTCAGCTCTTTGCTCTGTTACTTAAGTCAATTTTGTAACATGTTGTTTAGCTTGTGGTGACCTCTCTTTTAGCTGCTTATCTTGTGCTCCGGTTAGTAGTTTTGACTCATTAATGACTAACAAAAGTACACATGTGATAAGACTAGATGTGATTTCAAAGGAAGAGTATCACAAGGGATTTGAAAAGTAAGTTTTATGGCTAGGCGTGGTGGCTGGAGCCCATAATCCTAGACCTTTGGGAGGCGGAGACAAGAGGATTGCCTGAGCCCAGGAGTTTGAGACTAGCCTGGGCAACATGGTGAGACCCCCTTTCTATTAAAATACACACATACATAAAAGAACAAAAAGTTTTATGATCGCTTAAGGCACCGTCATGGACAGCATGGACATAGTTGTGAAACAAGAGTGAAAATCAGCAAATGCTTGGGATTGGTAGGAATCATTGGGTGCTGGGAAGGGCATCATGAACACCCTGCAGCCCCGCATGGGGAGAAACCACAGTGGGAAGCCTCTGCCCTTTCCGGTGATTTGGAAATAGACATAAGATTGGTAATACAGCAATGTGGGATGGTGGGCACACAACCCCACAGCGGCAGGGTTTTAATAGGCTCCTACAGTACTGGTTTGAGTAGGGGGTCCCATTTCTGGAAATGCATGTCCCCCAGTGAATAAGTTTATGTTCAATATAATAATTCAAACTACATTTTTTCCAGTTTGTTTTGACAAATAAGGTATCTTTGGACCTGCTTTAGTAAGTCTATTTTAAAATGTAATGCAACCTACATGTTTCATTCATTATATATCAACCATGTAAATATCTTGAAAACAGTTTATTTTTCAAATATTTTAAGCCATTATATTTCCCTCCTAATATGTTTAAACCATTAATTTCCATGACAAACCCTGTGATACAAAAGTAATCTCTGAGCCTATCTCTGACCATATCATCACAAATTCTAAATCGGCACCGTCTAAATTAGAGCACCCACCAGCTAAACAGCAGCATCTGTCATTAATCTCTTTGTAAACTTATTTTTCTGTTCAAAAAGAGATATTAAAATTGTGCTTGTAAGTTAGGGTTTAAAATTGGAAAAGGATATATGATTCCTTTAAAGAAGATAGTCTGCTTCAGAAAGCAGTTTGTATTCCATTCTGGGTTAGAGATGGTTACCAAGGAGACTGCTCAACTTCATCAGTAGGCTTCTAGGATTGGGAATCTAGTGGGCTCTCAGGAAATATTTGTAGAAAGAAAAAGAAGGAGAGAAAGAGAAAAGGAAGAATGAAAGGAAGGGAGGGAGGACAGGCCTGCTCCTATTAGAAAACAACACTTTGATGGTTGATTTTATGTATGAACTTAGCTAGACCACAGTACCAAGGTATTTGGTCAAAATTATTCTAGATGTTTCTGTGAAGGTGGTATTTTTAAAGACAAAATTAACATTTAAATCAGTAGACTTAAGAAGAGGGAATCCTCTAAGCAGACTGCTTTTGGAGACCAACTATAGCAACAATGCTTTCCTGGACCCTCACTCCTGCTGCACGACCTTCTCTTTCCAGCCTGCACCTTTGGCCTCATGGGGCATTCTCTAGGATTAGTTAGAGGATGAGAAAACTGAAACCTGGATTATAATTGTTCTGTGAGACATGCAGGCACCACCGAAATTAGACAGCTTCAGCATGACAGGCCATTTTGGGGGCATCCCTTAAGGACAGTGGTGAAGGGAAATCTCCCACTGTGGGCAGAACTTTGAGCAGTGCACCTGGTTGTTCATTGTGCCTAGAAGGAGAAATGACCGCATACGCAATTATACACCAGCTCGTGAGCTATAGTCAGTGGTTTGGCTGGATGGTCAGGGACTTGGAAGGAGCATGTTTGGAAAATCGATGACAAGGAAGTCTGGGAAAGAGATATGTGGAAAGACCTCTCCGGATGGATGAAATATATGAAGATATTTTTGTCCTGTGTGAATTCTCACTAAAGGGTGACCTCAGCAGAGGAGAACTTAGGTAGTCAAGTGGATAAGATGATCCATTTTAGTTTTGTTTTTAAGTTTTTAAAAAACTAGTCAAATGCAGTAGTGAGAAGCAGGGAAAAATTAGAACAAGGAGTTCTATCTGTAACTGAATGCACAATCCATTGAGATAACTCACTATCTTTGGACCAGCTAAGATGACCCACGTTGTGAATTCCAGTTAGCCTCTTTCCCCAGCCACCTGTGTCATTGCCCAGTGGGCTCATGAACAAAGTGGCCACAGCCAGTACCTTGTAGTCCTAGCTACTTGGGAGGCTGAGTCAGGAGGATCACTTGAGCCCAGAAATTTGAGGTTGCAATGAACTGTCATCACACCACTGCACTCCAATCTGGGTAACAAGGTGATAGTATCTCAAAAATAAAAAATTAAATTCTATAAAAGACTAAGATCTTCCAAGGAAGAGGGAATTGTGTCTCCAGACTGTTTTTGGACTCAAGCTACAACGTGGACTCTTCTCTGGGTCTGTAGCATGCAGGTATACCCAGCAGATTCTGAATCCGACAGCCTTCACAATCATTTGATCCAATTCCTTAAAATCTCAATCTATCTCGTGTGTGTGTGTGTGTGTGTGTGTGTGTGTGTGTGTGTGTGTGTATACATATGCAGTAGTTCTCTTTCTCTGGAGAACCTTAACTCAAGCATAATATAAAGTCACATTGTGGTCCTGATATAAACTCATCCTATATGTCTATAAGTGCTTTCTGTAATGATTGCTGTTACATAGAAAGATAGATGATGTGACACAAAGCTGGCAGACAAGCGAGGTTCCTGGTGAACGTAGCAGTAAATAGTCAGAGATGAGGCTCTCCTGATAAGAGCATTCCAACTCCCCACTGAAGAAAATCAGGATGGCTCTTCGATTTTGTTGTTGTTGTTGTTTTGAGACTGAGTTTCGCTCTTTTTGGCCCAGGCTGGAGTGCAATGGCGTGATCTCAGCTCACCACAACCTCCGCCTGCTGTGTTCAAGTGATTCTCCTGCCTCAGCCTCCCAAGTAGCTGGGATTACAGGCATGTACCACCATGCCTGGCTAATTTTGTATTTTTAGTAGAGACGGGGTTTCTCCGATGTTGGACAGGCTGGTCTCGAACTCCCGACCTCAGGTGATCCACCCGCCTTGGCCTCCCAAAGTGCTGGGATTACAGGCGTGAGCCACCATGCCCAGCTGGGTCTTTGATTTTTAAGCAAAGGGGAGATGAGCCTGATAGTCTCAGCCTTGCAGTGGGTAGGTGAGAGCAGGGGAGCCAACTGTCCTGGAAAGTCCATTTGTTTAATGAATCCCACCAGCCATACAAGCAGATCTAATCCTAGTGGCTCTGAAAGCCAGGAGCTTTGGGGAAAGTTACATCACTAGCCAGACAGAGCAGTCAGGGGCTGTGATTAGACGTATAATGATTTTAATGCTGAAAATACTTTTTTCTACAAAGCTTTAAGAAAAAAAACAAAGATTAAACAATGACTGATAAGATTTAAGGGTGAGTGAAAACGTAGCAAATGTACTCAGGCGTATGTTTTCTTTAGTAATTTGCTCGGTGGAGCTATCTTCTTTGCTTTTTAATGTTTGTTATCTGTTTTAATAAAGAGATCTCTCTTTTGTAAAGGAAATTATAATTAGGTTGTAAAATAAATTAATCTTTCGGCTTATCATACCTTTGGGAGATCTGGGTGTTTTAGACTGTGAAGCTCTAATGTAAGAATCGTCACTTACTTGGTGGCCACTACCCTAATCATATGCAAATACTAAGAGGAACTAAACAATCTCTTGAGTGCTGAGCTTACAAACTCAACCCCAATAAAGAGAAAAAATATCAGAGGACCAAAACAATATTAAAATTTCCATGTGTGTGTGAACCTCAAATGCAATCCAAAGTCTCCTGAGACTGTCAAACATCAATAATAATTATAACAAAGTGGCATTCCAGGCACCCAATCAATGGTTTTGAACTTTTTCAAGATGAGAACTCCCTCATGGTATTTTCAAAACATCCAGTATCCCCTTTAGATTGGTAGTTGTATTTTAGTATCTGATGCAAAAATAATGATACAGTGTTACCAGAATTCAGAAGTTATGGCCAAGTGCAGTGGCTCACAGCACTTTGGGAGGCTGAGGTGAGTTGATCACTTGAGGCCAGGAGTTGGAGATCAGCCTGGCCAACATGACAAAATCCCATCTCTACTAAAAATACAAAAATTAGCCGGGCATGATGGTGGGCATCTGTAGCTCCAGCTGGCAAGAGAATCACTTGAGCCTGGGAGGTGAAGGTTGCAGTGAGCTGAGATCATGCCAGTGTACTTCAGCCTGGGTGACACAGCAAAACCCTGTCTCAAAAAAAAAAAAAAAAAGGAAGTTATTATTTTAGATGAATGTATAAAATATTACTCATAAAAACTGCATATGTTGAGAACAGTTCACACGTGTATGAGCTCTATGATTTATTTAGTCTAGGTGTGTAAATGGATTTGTAAGTCCTCTGCATAATTCCTTGGCAGCCTCTTTAGCCACTGGTTTAGAAAATGGAGTGTGAAGCCTCTCAACAACCTAAATGTCTTTAAGGATCCTGCATGTTAGAGCAAACGCAAGGTCCTCCGTCTGGATGCCATGGCTAGGCAATGCCTCATACTTTATCATGATTGATCACAACTTATCATGGCCCTCCCTGACACAGTAGCTTCCTAACTGTCTCACTGCCTCTGCTCACCTCCACTCCATCTCCCAGTTCTAATTCACCCTCCATATCACAGCCAGAGCCACATCTCTAAACAACTAGATGTGCCCCCGCCACTTCCCCACTCAAACCTATTCATGGCTCTTCATCACCAAGAGCAGCCTTCTCAGATTTGAGCATGCATCAGACTCCTTTGGAAGACTCTTAAAATGCACATGATGGGGCTCCATTCCCAGGGTTTCTGACTCAGTAAGTATGAGGTTGGAGCTAACGATTTGTCTTTCCAACAGGTTTGCAGGTAATGGTGGTGGTGCTGGTCTAGGGGCCCCACTTTGAGAACCACTGCCCTGTAGGACAAAACCCAGACTTCTTAGTATAATGAAGTATGTCCTTCCTGGTCTGGACCCTGACATCTCTCAAATTTTGTCTCCTGCCTGGTTTGCTCTTTACCCCTTATCCACTTATCAATTTCTACTCCTCTTAAGCTTAAGCACCACCTTTCTCTCAGAGGGCCCTCTGGGCAAAATTAATGGATTCATCTTTCATGTTCCCATTGACTTGGTTCACAGCTTCGTCTTGTAGCACGCATCATATCTCTTTGTAATTATGAGCTTACACACGTTTGCCTCACCCTGCAGATTGAGGGCTCCATGAAGACAAGGATCTAGTTGTCCGTCTTAGCGTTCCCAGCACTAGAACACAGTAGGTGTTTAATAATCATTTCTGCATGCTTTTGAACCAGTACAAATAGCAAACACAAAACTTTTTAAAAACACGTTCTCTAGGGCAGTTAGAAACCCTGTACCCTGTTGGTTCACATCCTTAGACTGTTGGCACAGTTCAAGACTCAGAGTTCAAATGCTGCTTACAGCAAAGACAGTAATATGTTAATACCCTGCAGCTATTTGTGATCCTGATTTAAAAGGACACATGTGGTCGAGCACAGTGGCTCACACCTGTAATCCCAGCACTTTGGAAGGCCAAGGCGGGGAGATTGCCTGAGCTCAGGTGTTCAAAACCAGCTTCCATGGAGGTCTGGGCTCCATGGAAACAGAGCGTGGAGAGCACTGCAGCTTCCCCAGGGAAACATGGTGAAACCCCATCTCTACTAAAAATACAAAAAATTAGCTGCGTGTGGTGGTGCATGCCTATAATCCCAGCTACTTGGGAGGCTGAGGCACAAGAATTGCTTGAACCCGGCAGGTGCAGGTTGCAGTGAGCCAAGATCACAACACTGCACTCCAGCCTGGGTGACACAGTGAGATTCTGTCTCCAAAAATAAAAATAGAATGGGACACATGTACACATATATGTCAGGCATGCAAATAAAATTAAGAAAGAACTGAAATCTTTATTGGAATCCAAGACTAACTAGACTGACAACAGACTAAATACTTGTGTTTGTCTCTGAAATTCTGTACGGTTCAATGAGAATCAGAGATGGTTTCACCTTCACCCCAGCAACACAGCACTAAAGGGCTGCAACAATATTTCAGTGACCCTTTCCATAGGCCTTTTACAAACACTGCTGAGGACTCCCCAACAACACAATATCTGGAGGATGGTCATGAGAGATGGTGGGGGTCAGTTATCTGTCTGAGATTGTGCATGGTCCATGAGGTAAAGAGAAAAGAGATAGCTTATAAGAACATCCGACGTGGCTGCAAATACAAAGTGGATGTTATGTGTACTGGGTCTTAAGACTATTTGTACAGTTGCCTCTGGAGAGACAGCTGCACAATTGGAAAGCAGCACCTTCCAAGGTAAACAATGCTGTTATGTATACAGAGTCTATCATTCTATTACTGCCTCCTACATGAGGCACAGTCTGGTTAATCACACATTGACTAGCAGAAGAGTTTGTATTATAGTTCCAAGGATCAGTCTTAGGATACCTGATCTCTAACTGCCATAACCTGTCAATTCTCCTTCCCTCTCTCCCTTCCTTCCTTCTTCCCTTTTCTCCCTCTCCATTCCTCTGTCTCCTCTGTATTCATATATACACATAAATTGTTAAATGTATGTATACACACACATCCTCCATTCTTCAATTACTTCTCATGACTTTCATAAAATAGTTTGTTAAATGATACTTCCTCATGCTCTGATAATAGTTACCAAATCTTGCTTAACTTTTAATGATCTGTCATTGGATCCTGTTCATCAGAACATATTCAGCTTTAAAAGATGTTCTTCAGACATTTTATTCATTAATTTATTCAGTAATTAGGTGTCAAAGGTACTGTGGCATAGCAGTGAACAAAGTAAATATAAATCATGACCTCACAGCCTTGTGGGAGAACAGTAGGTAAATGATATGGTTTGGCTCTGTGTCCCCACCCAAATCTCATCTTGAATTGTACTCCCATAATTCCCATGTGTTGTGGGAGGGATCCTGTGGGAGATAATTTGAATCGTGGGGGTGGTTTCCCTTATACTGTTCTCACAGTAATGAACAAGTCTCACGAGATCTGATGGTTTTAACAGGGATTTCTGCTTTTGCATCTCTCTCATTTTCTCTTGCCGCCACCATGTAAGAAGTGCCTTTCACCTCCTGCCATGACTCTTAGGCCTCCCCAGCCATGTGGAACTGTAAGTCCAATTAAACCCCTTTTTTCTTCCCAGTCTCTGTTATGTCTTTATCAGCAGCATGAAAACGGACTAATACAGTAAACAAGTAATCTCACGAGTAAATACACAATTACCAAATACCAGTGCCCAGAAAGAAAAGTCTTTCCTATGAGATAGTGAGTATGGGATCTAATCTGAATGAAGGAAATATGGAAAATTTCATCACTGACCCCAATTCTTCAGCTTTCCCTGCATCCAAACCCTTTGCCATGTGACATGCAGCCCCTCCCACGAAAGGAGTAGTGTCCTTCCTTTCTAACTCTGGCTTTGGCCTTTTGACTTGATTTGACCAATGGAAGAAGGCAAAAGTGATGTTGTGCCAGTCTTGAGCCTAGGCCTCAACAGTCCAAGGGTGTTTATCCCTGCCTGTTGTACTTCTGCCATTGCCATAAGAAGGACACGTCCAGGTGATAAGGTTTGGATCTGTGTCCCCACCAGAACTCATGTTGAATTGTAATCTCCAGTGTTGGAGGTGAGGCCTGGTGGGAGGTGACTGGATCACGGTGGTGGATTGTGCACGAATGGTTTAAGCACCACCCTCTTGGTACTGTCCTCTCAATCATGAGTACACTTTTGTGAGATCTGGTCATTTAAAAGTGTGTGGCACCTCCCCCTTCTCTCTCTCTTGCTGCTCCAGCCAAGTGACATGCCAGCTTCCCCTTTTGCCATGATTGAAGTTTTCTGTGGCCTCCATAGAAGCCAAGCAGATATCAATATTATGCTTTCTGGACAACCTGCAGAAGAACTCTTTTCTTCATAAATTACCCAGTCTCAGGTATTTCTTTACAGCAATGCAGGAATGACCTAATATACCAGATTAGCCTGCTGGTCTTAGTGGGAGGATGAGACACACATAGAACCAACCTGTCCCTGCTAATGTACTCTAGCCAATCCTGCGTTAAAGCACCTGTAGTCCCATCTACTCTAGAGGCTGAGGTAGGAGGATCGCTTGAGCCCAGGAGTTTGAGTCTAGCTTGGGCAATATAGTGAGACCTGTTCCAGAAAAAAAAAAAAAAAAAAAAAAAAGCAGAGCCTCCAGCCATTTCACAGGCACATGTGTGAAACAGGCTTAAATGCAAGAACTCCAATAATACATGTTTTGAGCCTCTGCGTTTTGGCATAGTTTGTTACACAGCAATAGCTGATACAGGACACCAAGGAGTTCTTCTACAAGAAAGTGACATTTGGACTGAGATTCAAATGTTCAATAGGTGTTAGACAGATGAAGAATGCAGGGCAGAGTGTCCTGATGGAGGGAGAGGCACGTATGAAAGACTTCAGGTGAGAAAGAGCTTGGTGCACACAAGTGACTGGAAGAAACTCTGTGGTTTGGAGAAGGGAATGAGCTGAAGCCAGAGAGGGAGGGAGCAGGGCTGGATCATGCATGGCTTCTCATATAGTCTTCTTAGAGATTTTAAGATTAAACTTCAAAAATTGAACTCAGAAGAGAGCTATTTATGATCAAAAACATTAAACTCAAAGGATTGTGGTTTTCATTATTATTAATCTAGAACTATGCTGTCCAGTAGGGTAGCCACTAGCCACTATAAGTCCCTAAGCTTAAATTAATTACAATTATTATTTTTTAATTTTTTAAAGACAGAGTCTCACTCTGTTACCCAGGCTGGAGGGCAGTGGCACCATCTCAGCTCACTGCAACCTCTGCCTGCCAGGTTCAAACAATTCTCCTGCCTCAGACTCCTGAGTAGCTGAGATTACAGGTACCTACCACCATGCCCAGCTAATTTTTGTATTTTTAATAGAGATGGAGTTTCAACCATGTTGGGCAGGCTGGTCTCGAACTCCTGACCTCAGGTAATCTGCCCACCTTGGCCTCCCAAATTGCTGGGATTACAGGCATGAGCCACTGCACCCGACAATTAAGATAGAATAAGATAAAAACTTCAGTTCCTCACTTATACTAGCCTCATTTCAAATGCTCAGTAGCCTCATGTGACTAGTGGCCACCATATTGGCAAAGCAAATATAGGACATTTTCATTATCACAGAAAGTTTTGTTGGAGAAGACATTTGTTTCTTATTGCTGCAGCATGAATTACTACAAAGTTAGCAGTTTAAAGCAACATAAAGTTATGATCTCATAGTTTCCATAGGTCAGGAATCTGGGTACAGATTAGCGAGGCTCTCTACTCGGTCTCACGAGGCTGAAAACGAGGTATGAACTGGCATCTCCTCTGAGGCTCAGAGTTCTCTTGCAAGCTCAGTAGTTGTTGGCAGAATTTATTTCCTTGCATCTGTGTGACCAAAGGACAGCTTACCGCCCCCAGAGGCCACTCTCAGGTCCTTACCATGTGACCTCCTCTTCTCACCACATGAAAGCTGGCTTCTCTTTCCCAGAGGCCAGCAGCATATATTCTCTCTGGCTTTCCGTTTCTTTCGAAGGGCTTATGTGATTAAATCAGGCCCACCCAGGGAAGAGCTCCCTCCAAGTCAACTGGTGAGTAGCCTAGTCAAGGGAGTGACATCTCACCCCATTCCCTGATCCTTCCACACTCAACGGGAGGAAACTATAGGGGGTCTGTCTACCAGGGGGACAGAAAATCTTGGTGGCCACCCAACATTCTGTCTACCATAACATCCATGACCTAGAAAGTAGAGAAAGTTTAACTAAATGAATCAACGGGGAAGGCAAGTAGTGGGAGAATTTAGAATGATTAGTACAGGCTTAGAGTACAGGGGCAATTGCCATTTAAATAATCTCTACATTACCGAGGTCTGTAACAGCATTCTTGTCATTGAAGGCTAGCTTCAGCTAGGATCAAGGTTTATCTACAGCAGTTTCACTCTTAAAGCAGCCGTAACCAGGACCCTGCGTGGTGCCGTGGGGAGCATAAACAGGACCCCGAAAAGCAAACACGAATAGAAATTACCTTCAGGGGCTGACACGCCTACATTCTATTTCCTTGCTGTTACTGACCTCCTGGAGTTTCTGACTTTGTATTAGTCTTGATCTCCAAAACCCAATTGCTGTTCTCAGATGAACTAATTTACTGGCTTGACACACCCTGGCTTTGGCCTGAACTCCCTGGCTTCCAGATCCTTGGCCTTCCCGACTGCAAACAACCACGGAGCTTCAACCCTCAACCAGATACTACTGGGCACAGTCCTCATGCCTCACAATCCCTGTTTGGCTGCCCCTGTGACTTGGGGTTCAGGGAAAGAGAGGATCTGAAGTACTGATTTTCAGGGGGAGGTGAGCTGGTAAAAAAAAAAAAAAATCATTTATACCAGTAGACTTAGTGTCCTGAATGTGAACTTCAACCACTAATTATAAGAACTCTATGAGGCTAAGTATTAATTTTAAAGAAATGCTAATTAGAAATCATGCAAGGAATATCTTTATCATTTTGATAAAGTTATATCTACATCATTTAACATTTTACAAAGAAACTCTTCATTAAGTGTTGCATGGCATTATTTTAAGAAATTCTATTTCAAAGCTATACCAGATTCTGAAATGGCCTCTACAGTAGCACTTTCTTTTTTTAAGAAAAATGGTTCTTTCTCACAAGTGAAGAATAAGTGTTTGCATTCTAACTACAATCAGTATTTCAACCGAGTGGAGATATTTTAGTGCCTTCAGTGGGCATTTATCTTCTTGCCATCAGCACAATGGAACAAAAATGTACCCATATTAACATTAATAATAAAACCAAGTCCATTATGCAGACTTTCTTGTCAGTTAAATTTGTTGCAGGCACAGTTTTGGATTCAGTTTCATCCATTTGGAAGTACTTTTGCTGTCAAGCAAATTTTTGTTTTATCATTTTAATTTTGGAGGGTTTTTTTTTTTTTTTTTTGCGCTCCTGTGTCTGAATCACCTTTTTAGAGGTTGGAAAATGGTTCTCCCCCACTGATATAAGAAGGAATTGATTTGGCAAACTTAGATATTTTCCCTGCGATGTGAATAGAGTTAATTTTAACAGAGCTGTTTCATTTTAACAGCCTCGACTTGCACAGTGTGTGTCATGCCAAACAGCTTTGTGTATCATCATCGACTGATGTCAGCACAGTTCTAGAAATAGTATTTGATAGTTAACAGCTGCCACCGAGCCAGAAGGGGAACACGAGACATTGTGTTTCAGGAGGGTTCACAAAAACTCGTGGCTATTGTTTTTATTTATTTAATTTCTTGACAACGAAAGAAGAGCTTAAAATACCAAGTGTAGGCTTTTAAAAAAAAGACATATTCCTCCATAGGGCAAATGACTGCTAGGACCTTCATATCATAGGCAATATACATATTGTGTTCTGAATTAAATATTTGACTAATTTAATATAGTTTTTTACTCATTTTATAATCATGTATTTGGTCAACAGGTGTAGAACAAAGGTTTGCATTTAGACCAAAAGAGATGGTGAAACCTTATCTTTTTTACTTGTTTTTTTGAGATGAAGTCTCTCTCTGCCATGCAGGCTGGAGTGCAGTGGCATGATCTTGACTCACTGCAACCTCTGCCTCCTGGGTTCAATTCTTGTGCCTCAGCCTGCTGAGTAGCTGGGATTACAGACATGTACCAACACACCTAGCTAATTTTTATATTTTTAGTAGAGGCAGGGTTTCATCATGTTGGTCAGGCTGATCTCAAACTCCTGATCTCAAATGATTCTCCTGCCTTGGCCTCCCAAAGTGGTGGGATTATAGGCATGAGCCACCATGCCCGGCCATTTGCCATTTTGTTTTGTTCTGTTTTTTGTTTATTTGTTTGTTTGAGATGAGTCTTGCTCTGTGACCCAGGCTAGAGTACAGTGGCACAATCACAGCTCATTGCAGCCTCAACCTCTCTGGCTCAAGGGATCCTCCCCCCTCAGCCTCCTGAGTAGCTGATACCACAGGATGGCACCACCACACTGGCTAATTTTTAAAATTTTTTGGTGGAGATGGGTCTCACTATGTTGCCCAGGCTGGCCTTGAACTCAAGAGATCCTGCCACCTTGGCCTCCCAAAGTGTTGGGATTATAGACATGAGCCACCGCACCCAGCGAAAACTTTTCCTTAAAAAGCCAGATAGTAAATATTGTAGGCTTTGCGGGCCATTTACAACCTCCATTGCAATTATTCAGTTCTGCTGTGGCAGGACTAAAATAGCCATAGATGATATATAAATACACGGGTGTGGGTGTGTTCTGATAAAACTTTATTTACAAAACAGGCGATGGGCCAGATTTGGCCATGAGCCATAGTTTTCCCACCATTGCTTTGGATCATAAGAGGCAGATGCCACATATTTCCATGCAACATGCCACAAAGGTGAAAGGTACTGACACACTCTTATAAGCTTGTGAATCAAGTTCCACGTGTGGTCCCTGTGGAAACACAGGCAGTCCTTTAATGGCCACAGAGGGGCACTTAATTATATACATATATGTGCTCTACAACCACTCTAATAATGGTGTGAGAGTAACTGAGCAATAGATAAGCTTTTATGAACTGAGAGGATAAAGATCATGATCTCCGGTGTACAATGAACCTGATTTTTCTTCCCTTTCTTATTTTATTTAAGTTAATATCACCCTTAAAGTTTGAATTATCCTGCAAGAATGCAGGTTCATTAACTCCCATTCAGCTTGTGCGTCATCTTAATGGGACATATTTTGTAATGATGTGAATCACAAAACAGTCCTGGACTCCAAAGGACCTAAATGTTTCATTGAAGTCGTTATAAGCATTGCATACTAGGAAGGAAAGGGATTTTATTTTTTAAAGGTAACTTGTACAGGGAAAAAAGAAACCCAAAAACCAATCCTAGGAAGAAAAATTGAAGCATAGCCTGAAAAATAAAAAAAGTTTAAGAAGTCAAAGAACATACTGCTTGTAAAATGCTACTGAGATAGCCTTTCTATGGCCATTCTGTGCCAGCTCTCAACCATGAATTTATTACCATGAGTAGGGGGGGAAATGTAACAATGCCTTACCTTTCTACATTTTTTGCATTCATGTATCACACTTGATACATTTGCCTTTGAGATGCCATTTTAATCCCTGGCATCTCAAAGGCAAAGTGATGGTCTCACCCCTGGGAATGTCTGCTTACGTAGGATCACATCCATTAGCAACTTCCTAAAAGGCGAGCAGTTTTTCCAAACATGCCTCTTGCTCTATGCTACATTTTCTTTTAATATTCTTTTTTTTTTAAATTTTTTGTTTTACAACAGTTTTTTTTTTTGAAATCTTTCCTTCTCTTAATGTTACTGTTGGGGCTCAGAAATCGACACCCTGAAATATGGTGGTCTGACATACTGAGCTGAAGAAGCCTCAGGGTCTCTCTGACCTTCTTCACCCCATTGTCTCTCCCAAAATCTTTATCTGGCTAAGATCCAGACCCACCAAAAGGAACAGTTCCTTCTTCTCCTCCCTGTTAAGACCAAGAAGGTAACCATACCTAAACAGGCCCTTTCACAAGAAAATGCACAAGTTAATCTCTGTTCCCTGATCCATTCATTCTTCCTAGTAATCCCTCAGCCGAATTCCTCTTCACTCCCTTCCCATCACCTGTTTAGCCAGGATGGCATATAAGCTTCCAAACTCCATCTCAGGGTGGATCATCCCTGTGTGGCTCGCTCTGTGTGTATGTGTTAAATAAATTGTATGCCTTTTCTTCCATTAATCTGCCTTTTGTGAGTTGATTTTTCAAGGAAATCTTCGGGGGGTGAAGGGGAAGTTCTCCCTTGACCTACGTTGCCTTAATCTCTTGATTGTCTTGTCTGTCCTTCTTGTTTCTCCTATTTGTTACTTTCTGGAGATGGAAAAATCATCCATTTGTCTAATGGAGTTCAGAATGATTTTAATACTGTAGCCCCTCTTTTTAGCTTGGTCTGTTATTGCCTTTAATAACTATGCCTCATAACACCATAGTGTTGCATCATGCTAAATGTTATAATGCCATCTTTTTCTTTAAGGGGTCATTCTCATAGCAATTTAAGTTGAATAAGTAAATCATTACACTCTTAAGTTATTCCTATCAGTGTGCATAGTTTATAAAAACTAGGCCTGCTATTGCGTTATTCATTTTCCTAATTGGGTTAGGTCCATCTGTAGATCTCCTTGGCCCTCAGTTATCTGGTTTACCCTCACACCATCATGAATAAACATCACTGGACTCAATATTGATTGCTAGAATATCTCAGCCCTAACTTCATCATCACACTCTTTAAATGGCATGGAAGTGGTTTTACGGGCACCCTTTTCTCTCCCAAACTCCTCCATTTCATCGTCTGGAATCCTTTTAAAATGCTAAGTAAATTTCCTAACATATTCCATGGATTTACCAAATGTTCCCCCTGCTCCCTAATTATAACTGAAGCCTGCTCTCCCTTGAGGATGTGCAGGGAGCTGGAGTTGGGGTGAGGGCAAGAAGAGCTCTGTAGTCTCTTTTTATTGAGACAGAGTCTTGCTCTGTCGCCAGGCTGGAGTGCAGTGGCACAATCTCAGCTCACTGCAACCTCTGCCTCCCGGTTCAAGCCATTCCCCTGCCTCAGCCTCCCAGTAGCTGGGACTACAAGCACACGCCACTACACCCGGCTAATTTTTTGTATTTTAGTAGAGACTGGGTTTCACCATGTTGGCCAGGATGGTCTCGATCTCCTGACCTCATGATCTGCCCTCTGTGGCCTCCCAAAGTGCTGAGGTTACAGGTGTGAGCCACCGTGCCCAGCTGAGCGTCGTATTCTCTTATCTTCTCATCACAGCTGCCAAACCATCATATTTACTTTCATGTAGACATCTCTTTCTCCTTACCCTTACACCATCCAACTATGTAGCATCTTACACCTCCTCATGGTTGTCATCTGCTGGGACAGAGGCTAACATGGGAGAAGCGCTTCATGAATAGTCAAGGAATTCATGAAATATTGCATATAATTCCTGCTCATTTTCTGTATTCATCAAAAATGGCTCAGCCTTCCCCTCTCTGACAGGTCCCTGAGTCATTTCCAGGGTCTTCGAACTTGTTTAAATCCTTCCCTCACTCTTTTTTTCACACCTCTATTCCAGTGGCTGTTGCCTCCACATTCATGAGTGTACTGAGTTCCACGTCATCTATAGCCCTATACTCACTCAAAAATCTTAAAATTCTTGAAGTTCATTCCCAGTCTCTGACTGTCTTTACTTTTCTGCCTATTAAACCATCTATGTCAGTGTTTCTCTGAATTTTGATGTCCATAAACAACTTTATGGCTATTTAGAACATGTGGATTTGCCATTGTAGATAAATTGGTTTTTAAAAGATTATTGAAACTGTATGAATTCCTTTGTTTCCTTGAGGCAGAAATTAGCAGACAGGGGATTTATTTGAGGAGTACATTTGAGATTAGCATCTGTGGGGGGAAGGGAAAGAAGGAACGTTGGGAAAAGGGAGAATTAAACTGCAGTGTAGTCACTGCAAGGCCACAGTCAACCCCTCAGGGAGCTTTCAGCATTAGTCTGAACTGGGGCGTTGGGATTGAGCCTCCATACAGTGGCATCTGATCATTGGTTGCAGGCTATCCTGGAAAGGGGGTAGCTTTCTTCAGCCTAGGCTGTTCCCAAAGAGGACTGACAGCTAAGAACTGCCATCCTACAACCTTCCCAGTACCTGGGGCAAAGATCTCTTAGTCTTAAAGCCGGGGATGTGGGTATTGCAGCTCAACATTGACTGCAGACACTCACTCAGGTTCAGGAGGCACACTGTTCATCATCTGCTGTGCTCTGTGGATACAGCAGGGCTGGGTCGCCTCTAGACTTTCATCTGACTAGCCCAGCCCTTTCCTTGCTGTGATTATAGGTGGTGATCCATTAATATTGAGCACAAATATTTGCCAGTATACATCAGGGCTTATGGAATGCCTTATGATATAAGGCAGTTATGTACATAAGACAGTAGCCCCATGAAAAAATACAAAACAAAAGCCTTTTGGAAAGTCTGAATATATATGCATAGGATATGGTTTGGCTCTGTGTCCTCACCCAAATCTCATAACTCTCATAATTTCCACATGTTGTGGGAGGGGCCCAGTGGAAATCATTGAATCATGGCTGCGGGTCTTTCCTGTGGAAATCATTGAATCATGGCTGCGGGTCTTTCCTGTGGAAATCATTGAATCATGGCTGCGGGTCTTTCCTGTGGAAATCATTGCATCATGGCTGCGGGTCTTTCCTGTGCTGTTCTCACGATAGTGAATAAGTCTCACAAGATCTGACGGTTTTAAAAATGGGAGTTTCCCTGAATAAGCTCTCTCTTCGCCTGCTGCCATCCATGTAAGACATGACTTGCTCCTCCTTGCCTTCCACCATGATTGTAAAGCTTCCCCAGCCAGGTGGAACTGTAAGTCCATTAAACCTCTTTCTTTTGTAAATTGCTCAGTCTCAGGTATGTCTTTATCAGCAGCATGAAAATGGACTAATACAGCATATATGTATAAATTTGTGTGTATTTAGAGGCCGGGTCTCACTCTATTGCCCAGGCTAGAGTGCAGTGGTATGACTGTGGCTTATGCAGCCTCAACCTCTTGGACTCAAGTGATCTTCCCACCTCAGCCTCCCGAGTAGGTGGGACCACAGGCACACACCACCACATCTGGCTTTTTTTTTTTTTTTTTTTGGTAGACACAGGTTCTAGATATGTTGCCTAAGATGGTCTCGAACTCCTGGGCTCAAGCTGTTCTTCCGCCTCTCCCCCACAACATGCTGAGATTACAGACATGAGCCACCATGTCTGGCCAAAATATATAAGAGAATTTAGATGAAAGAACCATATGTCTACTTATAATATTTACTTAGTCATATAATATTATGATATTTAAAACCTCATTATAAACTCAGATTTCAGGCAACAATTTTATTGTTCTCATATACTTTGTCATATGTCATTATTAGAGTCACTTTATAAGTTTTCTTCTTTTTTTCTTTTTTAGGACACAGTTTTACTCTATCACCCAGGCTGGAGTGCAGTGGCTCCATCTCGGCTCACTGCAACCTCTGTTTCCCAGGTTCAAGCGATTCTCATGCCTCAACCTCCCTAGTAGCTGGGATTACCAGCACACACCACCAGACCTGGGTAATTTTTGTATTTTTAGTAGAGTTGGGGTTTCACCGTGTTGGCCAAGCTGGTCTTAAACTCCTGACCTCAAGTGATATGCTCATCTCGGCCTCCCAAAGTGCTGGGATTATAGGCATGAGCCACTGCAGCTGGCCTCACTTTGTAAGTTTTCTAGAGTTTTTCAGAACACATCTAACTTATTCAGAACTTATTTCCATCTGAGGTGCTTCAGCTATAGCACCTTTGAAATCTTTATATAATAATGACCCTTGATTCTCAGTCAACAAGAAAAAATAAAAAATACTGACTTTAAAACTGTATCCTAAGCTACTTGGGAATGCCACAATATAATCATTTTATTGCACCTTAAAGTGTTTTTAGACTTGTTCTCAACAATTTCCAACACTTGTAATTGAGAGGTCATTTTCCCATTAATAATTACTATATCTCTGTTAAATGTTTCTTTTCTTTTATAGACATGGGGTCTTGCTATGTTATCCAGGTTGGTCTTGAACTCCTGGCCTCAAACAATCCTTTGGCCTCAGCCTCCCAATATGCTAGGATTACAGGTGTGAGCCACTGCGCCTTGCCCGAAATTTTGTTTTTCTTTAAACTGATGCCATAGCTTACTAATGTAAATATAAAACTAGCACTGTCTTCTCCCGGTGGAATTTATTGTTCAAAATAAAGTAAGAGGGCATCCTGTAATATGAGTGACTTTGTAAAGATTTTAACTTACATCAACAACTTTTCTGAGAGACTATATTGGGGTGGGGGTATGGGGAGAGACTTCGCATTATATTTGGGTGTATGCAGCAACCACAGTGAAAAGCTTTTCTGCTATATAATGATTTCCGAAGATAAACAGGGTGAGAGCTGCCTCAATTTCCCAATCTCCACTCTTCAGTTTATCTGCATTACAGCTTCTCTCTAGCATCAGATGAAAGTTACTAAAGGTAGGAAAAAGAAAATACAGAAGCATTGTTCAAAGTTGCACACGATGTGGCTGGGCACAGTGGCTCACACCTGTAATCTCAGATTTTGGGAGGCTGAGGTGGGAGGATTGCTTGAGTCTAGGAGCCTGAGTCAAGACCTGCCTGGGCAACATAATAAAACCCCGTCTCTACAAAATATATAAAACTAGCCGGTGTGGTGCCACACACCTGTGGTCCCAGCTACTTGGTAGGCTGAGGCAGGAGAATCACTTGAGCCCAGGATGCCGAGACTGCAGTGAGTCAGGATTGTACCACTGCACTCCAGTTTGGGTGACAGTTTGAGACTCTGTCTCAAAAAAATAAAAAATAAAAATCAAAGTTGTACACATGTAGCAAGGATAGATCCCAGTCACATTATTGCAGAGTAAATGGGAAGCTGGTAAAGTCAAATTAAGCAGCTGGGAGTGGTGGCTCATGCCTGTAATCCCAGCACTTTGGGAGGCCAAGGCAGGTGGATTACCTGAGGTCAGGAGTTCGAGACCAGCCTGGCCAACATGGTGAAACTCCATCTCTACTAAAAATACACAAATTAGTGGAGCGTGGTGGTAGGTGCCTGTAATCCCAGCTACTTGGGAGGCTGAGGCAGGAGAATCACTTGAGCCCTGGAGGCACAGGTTGCAGTGAGCTGAGATTATGCCATTGCACTCCAGCTTGGGCAACAGAGCGAGACTCTGTCTCAAAAAAAAAATAAATCAAATTAAGCAAATGACAAATTGCTCAGGAACACAGCAAAGAATGTGCTAGTGGCAAAAGTCTTTTATCAAAGAAATCAGTGGATATGGTGTGATATCAGCCACCCTCAGCATGGTGACCCTGGCTACTCTGGCTGGGTTTAAGCCCATTACTCCTCCTGGACCCAAATCCCTTCCACGGCTACATATTCGTAGATACTCCTGTTGTAGCAGCCTGTGTGCCACAGACCCCTACCCCTGATGCTAAATCCAAGAGACATTTATCATCCCTCCTGCACTTGACCTCTCATGCCCCTCCTCTGGAAGCATCCTCCTCCCTTGGAATGACTAACCCAACTTCTGCACAGCTTTCCTTTCCTCTCTCTGAACTTCCCCTTTTTAATCTTTATCAAGGAAATCTCTGCTCATGAATGATAGGTAAATGTTCCTGTTCTTTAGAGTTTCACTGTCTGCCCTCTGCTTAAACCACATCCTCTGCCTAAGCAAACTTACTTATCCCTGTTGCTTTATTTGTTACCTATAAGCCGAAAGCTTCCAGTCAGACTGGGTTGAAATCCCAAATTAGCCACATTCTAGCTGTGGAGTCTTGGAAAAGAGTATAATGATCTCACAGGACTGGCTATTTAATGATTAAATGAAATCACACATGTAACATACTTAGTACAGTTTCTGGCACATGGTGTAACATGTTCAAATGTTAGCTGCTTTTCTTAGCATCTCTATTTCCAGCCTGTATCTGAATTTGGAATTACCTTGTATAGATTCATTTGGATTTCCTATAAACACTGCAAACTCCACAGGCCCAATTTTAAACTTACCATCCTACCCTATTCATTCCACTAACACACACACACACACCCCTACAGAAAGAGAGATTTATTTTAAGGAATTGGCTCATGTGATTGTGAAGGTTTGATAAGTCCAAAATCTGCAGGGTAGGCGGACAGGCTGGAGACCCAGGGAAGCATTTCAGTTCAGTCCAGAGGCTGTCTACTGGCAGAATCCCTTCTTGCTGCGGGCAAGTCAGTCTTCATTATATTAAGGCTGCCAACTGATTGGATGTGGCCCATCCACATTACGGAAGGTCATCTGCTTTACTCAAAACTCACTGACTTGAATGTTAATCTCATGCAAAAAAAAAATACCTTCACAGAAACACCCAGAATAATGTTTGACCAAATATGTGAGCCCTGTGGCCCAGACAGATTGACAGGTGAAATTAGTCATAATGTTGTCTTCATTTGGGCAGAAGCTGAGACAATGATTCAGGGGCAAGTGGTTGATACGGAACTGCAGGAGGCCAAGGTAGGGGTGCGGGAGGTGGTGCAGGAAGGGAAGGAGGCCATGGAGAGAACTTCACCAAGAAGTTACCACTGTGGACAGCTGGGGCACACGAGGGGCTCATTGGAAACCCACATCTGCATGGGGCCTCCAGTCATTCCAGACTGCCTCCTGAGCAAGAGTGGGCTCTTGTGGCCAAAGAAAGCCCTGAAGCAAGCGGGTACAGAGGCTGGAAGATGAATATGGTTAAACACCAAGAGTGCCAACTGCACCGAGCAACCTCTTCACAGAGAGGAAGCTCAATGTCTTCTGGTGTCAAGGTCTCTCCCAGCATCCTACATGCTGATGGTCAGTAGGATCCTTGTGGGTGGAAGGCTCATTTTTAATATGTAATTTTGTTAAATTATGTCGGAACAAAAGATGACAGCAATAGTTCAACCAACTCTTACCAGTGGTGTAAAATATTGTCATATATGCAAGAGGGATGTGACCCTTCGGGAACATGCTGGGGCCTTCCAGGAACCATGCAGGATTCCAGTCAATAACCAGATACCACTGCAGGGTCAAGTGTCCATTGGAGTGGGGCAATCAGGCCTATAGACCCTAAACTTGACCTGAAGTAAGAAGCAATCAGAAAGCTCAGATGGGCCGGGCACAGTGGCTCATGCCTGTAATCCTAGCACTTTGGGAGGCCAAGGTGGGCGGATCACTTGAGGTCAGGAGTTTGAGACTCGCTTGGCCAATATGGTGAAAACCTGTCTCTACTAAAAATACAAAAATTAGCCAGGTGTGGTGGTGCACAGCTGTAGTCCCAGCTACTCAGGAAGTTGAGGCAGCAGAGTTGCTTGAGCCCAGGAAGCAGAGGTTGCAGTGAGCCAAGATTGTCCCATTGCACTTCAGCCTGGGCATCACAGCAAGACTCCATCTCAAAAACAACAACAACAACAACAAAACCCACAATAAAACAAAAAAAAAGAAGAAGATGAAGGCTCAGATAGGCTCCTCAAAAAGTTAAACACAGAATTATCATATGAAGACCTGGGCTTGGTGGCATGCACTAGTAGTTCCAGCTA
Organism: Cacajao melanocephalus; assembly: GCA_963573385.1. Lineage (NCBI taxonomy): Eukaryota > Metazoa > Chordata > Mammalia > Primates > Pitheciidae > Cacajao > Cacajao melanocephalus. Next base: position 123,883 of record CAUYLG010066987.1, read on the forward strand.
CTTGGGAGGCTGAGGCCAGAGGATTGCTTAAGCCCAGAAGTTCGAGGCTGCAGTGAGCTATGATTGCACCACTGCACTCCAGCCTGATAGAGCAAGACCCTGTCTCTAAAAATAAAATAATAATAATAAAATTAAGTTGAAATTTAAAATAATTATATGACCCAGGAGTTGTACTCTTACTTATGTACCCAAAATAATTGAAAAGAGGAACTCAAACAGATACTTGTACACCAATGTTCAAATGTTCATTGCACCATTATTTGCAATGGCCAAAAGATGGAACAATCCAAGTGTCCGTTGACAGATGAAGGTAGAAACCAAATGTGATAATATCCACACAATGGAATATTCAGCCATAAAAAGGAGTAAAGTACTGACATCTGCTACCATATGGGTGAACCTCCAAAACTTGTTGCCAAGTGAAAGAAGCCAGGCACAAAAGGCTACACATTGTATGATTCGGTTTATATGAACTATCCAAAATAGGTAAATCTATACAAAGAGAAAGTAGATTAGTGGTTACCAAGGGCTCTGTGGAGAAGGAAAGTTGGGGTATCTACTTAATGGGTATGGGAATTATGAATTATGTCTTTTGGGTGATGAAAAATGTTTTGGAACTAGGTAGAGTGGATGCACAACCTTGTGAATGTACTAAATACCACTATGTCTCTAGTTCAGAAAGTTCGTGTCAATTAGTTACTGGCATTTCTGCCAGAATACCACATATTAATCAAATGTACAGATCTGGGCATGGTGGCTCATGCCTGTAATCCCAGCACTTTGGAATGCCGAGGTAGACAGATCACCTGAGGTCAGGAGATCGAGACCATCCTGGCTAATATGGTGAAACCCCGTCTCTACGACAAATACAAAAAATTAGCTGGGCATGGTGGCACATACCTGTAATCCCAGCTACTTAGGAGGCTGAGGCAGGAGAATCGCTTGAACCCGGGAGGCAGAGGATGCGATGAGCCAAGATCACACCATTGTACTCCAGCCTGGGCAACAAGAGTGAAACTCTGTCTCAAAAAAAAAAAAAAAATTAAATAAATAAATAAAATGTACAGTTAGTAACTGTATCAATATTGCTAATGCATGTACAACAAAGAGTATACGCTGAATCTGTTTATCTTATTTTTATGTATAAATATATACATAAACTGATTATGTCTACATTTAAATGAACAGTATGAACATTTCCTGAAAGTTTGTTGTGGGAAAGAATTTTCTGTTTCTAATAAAAAGACAGCCTGGCATGGAGGCTCATCCTATCATTAATCGTTCATTTAAAAATGATTAATTTTATGTAATGTGAATTTTACCATAATAATAATGATAATTAATTTTTTTTTTGATACGGAGTCTCGCTGTGTCACCCAGGCTGGAGTGCAGTGGCGCGATCTCGGCTCGCTGCAACTTCTGCCTCCTAGGTTCAAACAATTCTCCTGCCTCAGCCTCCCAAGTAGCTGGGATTACAGGCACCTGCCACCACGCCCGACTAATTTTTTTGTATTTTTAGTAGAGATGGGGTTTCACCACGTTGGCCAGGCTGGTTTTGAACTCCTGACCTCAAGTGATCTGCCCGGGTTGGCTTTCCAAAGTGCTAGGATTACAGGCACAAGCCATCGCACCTAGACCCTAATTAATAATTTTTTAAAGCAAAGATATAAAAGAGCTCAGAGACAGAGACGTGAGCAACAAGAATTCAAGGCAGCCCACAGCACCAACCCAGGGGCAGAAAGTAGGATCTCAATGTGAATCTCATGCACCCTTCAGTCTGTGTCTTCTGGAAATGACTTTAAAACAAACAGGCAAACAAACGTATTTGTAAAGATGGAGTCTTGCTATGTTGCCTGGGCTGGTCTTGAACTCCTAGGCTCAAATGATCCTCCCACCTCCGCCTCTCAAAGTGCTGGGATTTTAGGTATGCGCCATCTCGCCCTGCCTAACTTCTTCACTTTTACATCAGTTTTTCTTTAAATGTTCTTTTTCAACAAGTAAAGCATGCTCACTGAAAAGAAGTCTTGATACAGAGTTGCTACAACGGTGTCAACAGTTCATCAAGAGTAAAATCGGAGTCTCACCCCTCCTGCACCATGTCCCACTCCCAGTCCTTGTGTTAGGAAAACTATGAATGCTTTGGAGAGTAGGACCTGTCATCTGATTTCCATTACAACTTCCATTTCCCAGGCGTCCTGCCCAGGAGTTTCACTCTCTTTTTCACAGCTTATCTCCCCGAGGCTCCCTCCGCCTGACCTCCCTGGCCCTCTGCCAGATCCTTCTAGACATCCTCCAGCTTCCCCAGAAGATGTGCATGTGCTGTTTCTGCTCCATAGCCCCCAACCCCGGCAGGCACATGGATCCTTTGGGTCCATGGGGAAGTTTTCCCGGAAAGCCTCACCCCCTGACCACATCAGATCCCCTCATACACCCTGGGCATGTTTGTCTTCAGATCACTTCAACTGTTTGAACTTTGCATTTCTGTGAGTGATTATTTGACTAAGGTCTGATGCCCAGACCATAATAAACATTCCAGAAAGTCAACAATTATGTCTTCTTTAGGTTGCTATATCCCCAGCACCCGATGCCACATTTGATCTAAAGGTGTGCCCTGTTGGCTGGACCTTCACAACAGATCCAGGATCTAACCATTTCTCATGGCCTTACCAGGTATCTCTCAATCCGGCATCGGGACTATGACCATAACTCTCCATGGTCTATATGAGGAGGACAAGGACCCTCCATGTCATATGCTTCATTAGGTACCCAGTGCTTTATCTTTGCCCAGCACATGGGCACATAATTAATATTTGTTGAGCTGCATTAACCAGAATCGTTACTTTATTTTCTTAATCTCATTTCAGCCATTGTTATAATATTCATTTACATCCATACATATTCTTACCATATATTTGAGCAAAGTTGTGGCCTAAGTAATAATTTATATGTATTCCAGCACAAAGATATTGCAGTATTTAGTAAATGACATTATTACTATTTAAAGTAACCATTTCACCATTTTTATCTTTACACTTTCACCTATATACTTATCTACCCTATACACCAAGGATAAGGTGCATACTTAGAACGCTGTTTTCTTATCTGTAATAAAAGGGAGTTTGGAGCTGGGCGTGGTGGCATGCACCTGTAGTCCCAGCTACTCCGGATGTTGAAGTGGGAGGATTGCATGAGGCCAGGAGTTCAATGTTAGCCCGGGCAACATAGCAAGACCTGTCTCTTAAAAAAAAAGTGTGGGCAGGGGATGGTGTCTTTCAACTCTATTTCTGAGGTCCTATGTGATGAGCTGCATAAGCACCCACCTCTTACTCATCTCCGCACCCCCAGAACCAGCCCAGGTCTGGCATGCAGCAGGAACTCAAAGCAGAGCCCTGCTGTGAGCCGTCTACATTCAAACCAGCCATGCACCGTTTTGGCTGTACAAACTGGAAATTACCTTAATCCCTCAAAGCCTCAGTTTCCTCCTCTGAAAAGTGAAGATTGTAAGATAATGCTTACAAAGTGCTGGGCGCAGTCTGACTCACAGTCAGCTCTCATGGAATGTGCATGAATGTATGAGCCAGAGAATCTAGGATTCTAGACAAATTGCCTAGATTAAATGGCAAAGTGTGCATTATTTCTTTGGTATCACATTCTCTAAAATATTGAATGGTTAACATAACTGTTTCTATTCTCTAGTTCATAAAGTAGATGTAAATTAGTTCCTTGCATCTGTGCTAGAATACCAAATATTAATAAAAGGTACAGTTAGTAATTGCATTGATATTGCTAATGCATGTACAATAAAGGGCATATACTAAATCTGTTTATCTTGTTTCTATGTATAAATATGTACATAAACCGAATATGTCTACATTTAAATGTACAAAAGTATGAACATTTCCTGAAAGTTCGTTGTAGGCAAGAATTTTCTGTTTCTATTATAACAAAAAGACTTGGTCAAGTGTGGTGGTTCACGCCTATAATCCCAGCACTTTGGGAGGCTGAGGCAGGTGGATCCCTTGAGCCCAGGAGTTTGAGACCAGTCTGAACAACATGGTGAAACCCTGTTTCTACAAAAAATACAAAAATTAGCCAGGGATGATGGGGCACACCTGTGGTCCCAGCTACTCAGGAGGCTGAGGTGGGAGAATGGCTTGAACCCGGGAGGCAGAGGCTGCAGTGAACTGTGATCATGCCCCTGCACTCCAGCCTGAGTGACAGAGCAAGACCCTGTCTCAAAAAAATAAAAATAGAAAATAAAAAAGACCCACTTGATTATCATATTGTTACCTAATTATGCCCCTAACAAAATAAAGTCTGGACTTTTATTGGGTTAAATCAGAGCTCGGGAGTTACATTATCTTGCAAACGAAGTTTCTGACTGTCTCATTAAATAAGAGAAGGTGTAACAACAAATTTAATTATCAATGTGACTTTTTCTGCCAATTTTTTTCCCTCAACTGTTTATGCTGTTGGTTTAGCCCATCTGGTTTTTATTTGAGAATAGAAATCACAAATCCCACAAACCATCCACTGATTCCTAATCCTAGAAAAGACTGGTATTACTTTAGCAGCATAATATGTTTTTCTTTCCTCTGGTGGAAATAAATGTGCAGCTTTATAGTGGATTAAAAATGACAATTGAGAAATTTCCTATTATAAACATGTATGGTATCTTAATTTCCTAGTATAACAGCAAGCTGACTAACATAATTAATTATATTTTAAATGCAAATTGTTGACAACAGTTCATCTGGTTGAAATTATTTAAGCCATATCAACTCTAAAGAAAGTCTTGCTTTCTAACTCCTAATTCTTTTTTTAGAAAAATAATTCCATATTCTCTCCCATGCCCAGCAATCTCTTAAAAATTTCACATGATATTTAAAGCACCATCGCTGCAACCCCATAGAGACAACTAGGCAAATATAAGTGATTTATATGCAGATTTCAACCTATTTACCGAGCTTAATAGTAAGAGACAAAATATTATATGCAAAATGCGTTCATTTAAATTTTTGATCAGATCTTTCTGCTGCTTGATGGAGCAAGCAAGTTATATTGGTATAGGAGCAAGTACATTTCAGAATAGAAGTCTCAAGCCAAGTTCATCTGTAGTGAGAGACCTGGACAACAGTATGGCTAGATAATGCATTAGTTTCACTCATCTTGACTGACAAGTATCACTGAAATGTGAATCAACCCTGAAATTTCTACAGGAAGTACTAAAGTAGCTGAGATAATGACAGCTCTCAGACCAACAGTGCTGTGGGACCCACAGGGATCACCTTGCTCTATGTTTCTGAAAAGGCAGGATGCTAACCACGTGCGGTATGCAAGATAACTTTAGGAAGCGCACACACATTGGTTAAATTTACAGTTCTGTTTGTATATCAACATGCATTAGAACAAACAACAAACATTGAAACTGTGATTGAGGCTGGGTACAGTGGTTCATGCCTATAATTCCAGCACTTTGGGTGGCTGAGGCAGATGGATCACTTTAGCCCAGAAGTCTGAGCAACATGGCAAAACCTCATATCTGGAAAAAAAAAAAAAAAAAAAAAAAACCAACTGGGCATGATGGTATGTACCTGTAGTTTCAGCTACTCAGGAGGGTGAGGTGAGAGGATTGCTTGATCCTGGGAGGTTGAGGCTGCAGTGAGCCATGATTGGGCCTCTGTGCTCCAGCCTGGGCAACAGAGAGTCAAAGAAGTAACCTAGGATTTTATGGATGTTACTAGTAGTTAAGTAAAAAGAGGTGAGTTGATTAAAGAAAAATATTAAGAAAATAATAGGGCAGGTAGCATATGTAAATGACGAAAACCGTGGTGGTCATATATAAGAATAATTAAAATTTGGACAACACTGACTCTAATTTCACAGGTGAGGAAAATGGAGCCCTGAGTGGTTTCAAAGGTTTACCCAAGATCCTTTGGCTTGTCAGTGGTAGAACAGACCCCATAACTGATTGTTCCATGTTCTATTTAGACTATTTCAGCCTCACAAAGCATAAGGGCTTTTTTCTAGACACATGGGTCAATGAGAAGTTCAGATAAACTCTCAAGCTATTTGTGTATTTGGCATTGTTTCTTTTTATAAAACAATGGTGGTATAGTTGTCATTTGGCCAGAATAAAAAGGTGCTAATGAAAGCTGATCTCATGTTCAGCTGTGTTTAAACAGAGTAATATTGATTAGATCTGTATTGTTAATTATAGGTATAGATGTGAAATAGAAGAATGATAAATTTATAATCATCTTTATATTTTGTTAAGCTAACTTCTGCACCTTCTTTGTAAATGCATCTATGCTTAAAACGACATTTATCCAACACACTGAGGCCTTTGGACATTTTTGCTTTTTATGTGACAGATAGTCTATGATATATTCTATAGCAGAGGTATCCGATCTTTTGGCTACCCTGGGTGATATGGTTTGGCTGTGTCCCCACCCAAATTTCATCTTGAACTGTAGCTCCCATAATCCCCATATGTTATGGGGGTGACCCAATGGGACATAATTGAACCATGAGGGCAGTTTTTCCCATGCTGTTCTCATGATAGTGAATAAGTCTCATGAGATATGATGGTTTTATAAAGGGCACTTCTGCACATACACTCTTGCCTGTTGCCATATAAGACGTGACTTTGCTTCTCCTTTGCCTTCCGCCATGATTGTGAGGCCTCCTCAGCCATGTGGAACTCTGAGTCCATTAAACTTCTTTTTCTTTATAAATTTCCCAGTCTCAAGTATGTCTTTATTAGCAGCATGAGAGCAGACTAATACGCTAGACCACATTGGAAGAAGAAGAATTGTCTAAGGCCACACATAAAAAACACCAATGCTAATGAGAGCTGGTGAGCTTTAAAAAAAATTGCACAAAAATGTGAGAAAGTTTACAAATTTGTGCTGGGTCACAGTCAAATCCATCCTGGGCCACATGTGGCATGTGGGCCGTGGGTTGGACAAGCTTGTTCTATAGATTCCTGGAAACAGAAAACAAAGTCCACATATACTTCCCTATGCCCCAGTAATGTGGTGGAGCCATCTCCCACCAGATTACAAGCTGCTCTTCCCGCCGCCTTGTTCAGTGACTTCTTCTTGGTAACTTGAAATCACTGGCTGTGGCAGGAGTATTTACACCACCGAAATAGGCAAATGCTACAAATCAGGGCTTCTTCTTCCGGAGAGCTGATTACTAAAAACTTTACCAGCACACCACTTCTATGAGCTGTTTTGAGGGTGGAGAGAAGGCAAGCCCTTTTTAAATGAGGCTTGGGAACTTTAGGGAATAATATGAAAATTAACTTTGTCACCAGGAGAAAGCTTCCCAAGGAGTACAGAGAGGCATCCCAGAGGTTCTAGGGAGCAGATAAGCCATGGAATGCAGAAAGCATTTGGCTCTGTTTTCTTTGCTTACCAGGGACTTTAGTACAGTTTGAGCCTTAAGGAAAAATAGGTCCAAATAGTCAGAAATGGGCTTTCTTGTTATTCTGCTGACTAGAAAGATAGTGTCTAAGGCTCTTTGGAAAGTTAAGATGACAGGTGATGCCTTCTTCAGAAAGACAGATTTCCATATAAAAATTTTCATGAATGGGCTAGATAGGCGCTGTCCAATAGAACTTGTCATAGCGATCAAAATGTTCTTTATGCTGTTCAACAAGGTAGCCGCTAGACACATGCTGCCATTTAACCCTTGAAATGCAGGTAGTCTGAATTGAGATGTACCGTAAGGTAAAATACACACTGGATTTCCAAGACTTATTAAAGAAAAAAAAGGAACGTAAAATATTATATTAACCTGTTTATATTGATTACATGTTGAAATGATCATCTTTTGGGTATGTTAATTATTAAATAATATACTTGTTTATCTTTACTGGTTTTCTTTCTTTTCTTTCTTTCTTTCTTTTTTTTTTTTTTTGAGACAGTCTTCCTCTGTCACCCAGGCTGGAGTGCAGTGGCACAATCTCGGCTCACTGCCTCTGCCTCCAGGGTTCAAGCAATCCTTCTGCTTCAGCCCTCCGAGTAGCTGGGATTACAGGTGCCCGCCACCACACCTGGCTAATTTTTTGTATTTTTAGTAGAGATGGGGGTTTCACCATGTTCGCCAGGC